>SOPF01027774.1:157950-206695 GCA_012979155.1 Hypericum perforatum
GAGAGAGAGAGAGAGAGAGAGAGAGAGAGAGAGAGAGAGAGAGAGAGGGAGGGAGAGAAGCGACAAATGAGATCTTTGCTTCTTACAGGTTTTGTGTTTGGTTTTGTTGCTTTATGTGTTTGGTTTTGTTGCTTTTACGTGTGTGCGTCTTAGATTTGGTTTTGTAGTAACGAAGAAATTGCGGGGTTTTTAGTGGGAATTTTTTTTAATGACGGGTTGATAGTTAATTTATTAGATCATTAAATTTAAATTTTTAGTTAAAATTTAATTAAACCAGTCGAGAGTTAATTGACCTATGTGTGATTTTTGGTAATTTGAAATTATCTTCTAGTCGTTAACTGTCACGACCCAAAAGGTGACGTGACTAGTACCTTTTATTACAAGCGATGAAAATCCGTTATACAAATCGTTTGAAATCCAAAGAACAACAGTCTAAAAATCGAGTTTCTAAATGAAATAAATATCTGAATGAATGCATGCAGTTCTCTCCTACTCTTGTCCCGGTATCCCAGTATCTGTACACACGTAATAAGACAATCGTGGTGAGTCATAAACTCATTAAGGAACTCTACAACACAACACCATCAACCCTCAACATACAGAGACAGTCAAGCATGTTTAACATTTACACAATAGCATTCACAGAACGATCACAACAACAATCACACTACGGAGTTCCGAAGTCCTTTCACTCATGTTGGGATTCTTGTGGTCCACTGGCAAGTACTCCTCCTTTCTCTGAAGGGCCCATTAGGCAGGAGCACTACCTTACACAAGTCCAGATAGTCCGTGTACCTTTCCGTCCATTTGATCGCACATACCTCAGTTTACCCGGTAGCCCTTTAAACGGTATGCACGAACTACAGTCTACTAGGTACAAGACAATCCCGCATGCATCTTAATACACATCACGATTCATAACTCGAACACACAATACACATCAAAAATCCGAATCTGAATTAGACAGAAACCACACACAATAATCCGAATTCGAATTGGACCAACACCACACACAATAATACGAATCTAAATTGAACAGCGACTACACACCATAACCCATAATCCGTATTCCATAAATCTGCTATGCAATTTCATGATTCCAAAAATACAATCACAATCTCAAAATCCACGAAACAACGCAATCAAGCAAACATTGATAAGGTAGAATCCACTTCTATGGTCGTTAACGATGACTCTACGACCTAAACCCACTCTCCTCCTTTTCATTCACGAAGGCCTAAACAAAAATAGATTAATCTCTATGGAATGTTTCGTAATCTAATTTATATAACTATAGGGCAAAGCTTACCCTACGAATTCAAGATCCTTTCCTTGATCTTCTGAGTGTCCCGGATTAATCAGATCATCCTTTTCACCTTTGAAAAGGAACATTCATGAGCCATTTTGGGACGTGCATAATTTTGAGTAAAAGAATGTCACAGTTTGTTAGAAAAGAGTTGAAGGAAGGAAGAATTTTAGGAAGGAATAGAAGAATTTCGGGGAAGACAGAGAGAGAATAAGGGAAAGGAATTGGACAATTGATTAATATTCAAGCATGATCCTTACAAGATGGAGCCCATCATTTTATACAGACGGACCAATAACTACCTATGATAATGGGCCATGACACCCATACTTTTAGGGAATTAAAATAACAAATAACAACCCACTATTCCACTAACAGGAACGTGACATTTACCTGCCTTAAAAAGAATTCTTGTCCCAAGAATTCACTAATTGAGTGCTGCTATGCCAGGAAATTGAGACTTGAGTGCATGATAGTCCTCCTATGTGGCATCGTCTTCATGTAAATTAGCCCATTTGACGAGCACTTGGCCAATAGCCCGATTGTCCCATTTGACAAGACGATGATTGAGAATGGCTTCAGGTTCCATTCGTACCTGCCCTTCCTCCGTAGCAACTGAGGGTGAGCTAATCGCTACATCATATGCGCCAATACGCTTCTTGAGAAGTGAGATATGGAACACAGGATGAATCGAACAAGTCCGCAGTAACTCTAGCTTGTAAGCAACTGGGTCGACCCTCTCTAACACTCGGAATGGCCCATAATACTTTGCTGTTAGTTTGATATTAGAATGCACTGCTACAGTCGTTTGCTTATAAGATTGTAACTTGAGGAACACCTGATCACCCACCGAGAAAACTCGTTCACTTCTCCTTTTATCGATATGCATCTTTATCCGATTTTGAGTTTGGTGTAGCAGATTAGTAAGCAAGTGCACCATTTAGGCATGTCGGGTTGAGAACTCAGCAACAACAGCTATGGATGGTTGCTCTCCTTACAATCCAGGAATGGGTGTAGGGGCATACCCATAGATAACTTCGAAGGGGGAGCATTTAATTGCCGAGTGGTAGGCACTATTGTACTACAACTCTACTAATGAGAGCTATTTGGACCATTGACCGGGTCGTTGGAAATACATTGCTCTCAAATATTATTCCAAGCATTGGTTTAACCTTTCTGTTTGGCCATCAGATTGTGAATGGTAAGCAGTGCTTAGGTGCAACATGGTACCAAAAGAGTGGAACAATTCTCTCTAAACGTTGCTTGTGAAGATCTTGTCACGATCTAAAATAATTGAATTGGGTAGACCATGGAGTTTAAAAGCATGATCAAGGAGCAAGTGCACTACTTGAATTGTCATGTAGGGGTGTGCCATAGCGATGAAGTGCCCATATTTTGAGAAGTGAACTACAACCACCAAGATTACATTCTTCCCTCCCGACTTGGGAATTCCTTTAATGAAGTCCATTGATATGTCTCTCCATACACCATCGGGTACAACGAGAGGTTGCAAAAGACCTAGTGTAGCGACGTTCTTGGACTTGCACGTCTGGTATGTATCGCATAAGGACACGAAGGAAACCACTTGAGCGTGTAACCCAGGCCAATAGAAGTATTTTTTTACTCTATGTTATGTGACTATTTGTCTAGAATGACCTCCAATCGGGGAAGTGTGCAGCTACTTGAGAATGTCTTCACGAAGGTTGCCTGAACTCCTCACAAAGAGCCTGCCCTTGTATCTCAACAACCCATCTTGAAGTTTAAATGAGGGATGGTTATCAGGGGTAGTTAATAACTCAACAAGTAGCTCCTATGTTCTCAGATCATCATTATAGCTTGACTCAACAAGTGCTTTCTAGCCAAGAATAATCAATGAAATTGCATGCAACTCGACAAAAGATGGTCTGAATTAATCCTCGGGAAGTCAAGAGAGTGCATCTGCTGCTTTATTCTCGAACCCCTGCTAATACTCGATGGTGAAATCGAGGCCCATCAAGTCAGAAACCCCTTTTTGCTGTAAGTTGGTATGAACCTTCTGATCCAAGAGGAAACAAAGACTTTGATGATCTGTCTTGATCACAAATGGTGCACCTTCTAGATAGTGTCTCCATTTGGTCACAGCAGTAAGGACAGCTAACAACTCCTTCTCATAGACAGCGAGGCCTACGTTACATGGTCCTAAGGCCTCACTCATATAGGCGATAGGTTGTCCTTTTTGTGTAAGCACTGCATCAATCCCCTTGTCTGATGCATCTGTCTCAAGCACAAACTTGCACGAAAAGTTTGGGTAAGCTAATACTGGGCTATTCGACAAGAGTGTCTTGAGCTTGGCAAAAGCAGCATCGGCTTCCCCAAACCATTTGAATGCATCTTTTCTTAACAACTGAGCTAAGGGTTGAGCAATCATACTATAATTCTATTTAAACTTGCGATAGTATCCAGTTAACCCAAGAAAACCTTGCAACTCCCGAACTGATTTTGGAGTAGACCACTGTTGCATTGATTCCACTTTTTTAAGGTCGGTTCTTACCCCTTCTTTAGTAATTACGTGGCCAAGATAATCCACTCGAGCAACACCAAATTCACATTTGGAGAGTTTGAGGTAGAATTTTTCCTTCTGAAGCAATTGCAAGACCATTGAGAGGTGTTGGAAATGGAGATCGACTTCCTTGCTATAGACGAGTATGTCGTCAAAAAATACTAAAACAAATTGACGCAGAAATAGAGAGAGGACCTGGTTTATCAATGATTGGAATGTTGCCAGTGCGTTGGTGAGGCCAAATGGTAGGACACAAAACTCATAATGTATGCAGTGCATACGGAATGCGGTCTTTAGAATATCATGCTCTTTCATTCAATTTGATGGTAGCCGGCCCTCAAGTCCAGTTTTGAAAATATCTTTGCTCCATACAACTCATCAAGTAAATCATCAATAATCAAAATTGGATACTTATCTTTAACTATACGAGTGTTTAATTATCGATAGTCGACACACATATGTCAGCTCCCATCCTTTTTCTTGACCAAAAGCACCAGAGAGGCAAAGGGACTTCTACTAGGTTGTATAAATCTGGAATCAAGTAAGTCCTTCACTTGCCTTTCGATCTCTATCTTCTGGAAATAGGAATATCGATACAGACGTATCGCGATAGATTTGGACCCCAAAACTAGAGATATTCCATGATCGTGTGATCTCTCCGGTGGTAGTATAAATGGTTCTTCAAATAGGTCATCAAAAGACTGAATTAATCCCTGCAACTTAGCTTGGAATTTAGGGTTGAATGCTTGCCCTGTGATTGCTTCTATTTCAATGGCCAGGAGGTCATCTTTATTTAGCGAAGATTGAGTCTGACCTTCTTGATCCCAAAATATCCAAGCTGCCCCTTTAAGGTCAGTGATGTCAATGGACTTGCTTGGTAAGTCCTCTAGCATGTAGCTTAACTCATTGTGCCCATTCCAATGTCCTTTAAGAATGATGTCTCTCCCATGATGCTTGATTATGGCCTGAGCACGTACAAAATCAAATATAACGGGGTTAACATCTTGCATCCAATCTGTACCTAGCACAATGTCATAAGTGCATAGGTCTAGGATTCTAAAATCCCCTCGGAATTTGCTACCACACATATCCCACTTTAGGCTAGGACAGATCGTGGAACACGTAACCTTTATTCTGTTTGCCAAAGCTATCATCATTCCAGTTGCCTCCATTTCTGCTAGCTTTAATTCCCAAACAAGTTAGGAATTAATGAACATTGTCGTGCTACTAATGTCGAGTAAGATCAACAATGTCTGTCCTCGAATGGTATCCTTTAATTTTAAGGTTCCGCAACTACTGCTACCATTGATAGCATGCATTGATATTTCTACAGCTTCCTCATCTTTCTTCGTTTCAAATTCGATGATGTCCAGTGGGTCAGCAATATCTTCCACTTCTCTATCTAGTAGGTTGACACCACTACTAGTCACACGAGGTTTGCAAATGTGCCCCTTATACCAATTCTCCCTGCACCGGAAACAAGTTGGCTCTTTCTTCGTTACCATCTTATCACGGTTGAAGGAGTTGTGTCAGCTGTAGTCATATGTTGGAAGTGTTCCCCCGCTACCGCGACCTGGATGCCCTCTGTTCATGATCTTTAAAGCTGCCTCATATAGTTGTGTCTTATCTAACGCATCATCGATCATGACGGGTGTGTGAGTCCTAACCAATGATTAAGAGTATCATTTAGTCTATCAACAAAACTATGCACGAAATACTTGTCCGAGAGAGTAGGGTTCTTGTATAGCATCATGCCATTCAACTCTTCAAACTTC
Source organism: Hypericum perforatum (assembly GCA_012979155.1). Classification (NCBI taxonomy): domain Eukaryota; kingdom Viridiplantae; phylum Streptophyta; class Magnoliopsida; order Malpighiales; family Hypericaceae; genus Hypericum; species Hypericum perforatum. Next base: position 163,571 of record SOPF01027774.1, read on the forward strand.
TCGATGTAATCCTCAACACTCCCGATCTGCTTGAGGTGGTTGAATTCCTTGACTACACTGCTAAAATTGCGACTTCCAAATCTCTGGCACAGTTGCTCAACGAAGAAAGTCCAGCTAGGATTTGGATGACTCAACCTCCACGAGTCATACCACGTCTCAGTGACCATATTCATATACAAGCTAGCCAATCAAACTTTGCCCTCCTCTTCAATCTGGTTGACATCAAAATAGTGCTCGCACTACCATGCCTAATAGCGGGGATTGGTTGGGTCAAATACGGGAAAGATGAGGCAGAGTTTGGTGGCTTATTTAGCCACTATTGAAGTCATTGTTGTCATTGCGATTGGAGTCGATGAAGCCATTACGGTTGAAGTTGGAGAAGCCATTATGGTAGTCTCGGATGCAGGAGGTGCGGCTCCCAGTATGGGAATGAGACGAGCAGCAATGACCTCCTTTAATTCTTGAAAATTCTTGTTATTCTCCTGGAAGTATTGGTCCATCCTTGTCCATGTCTCTTGTAAACGAGAGCTGAACTCTTGAGTCCATTCGCTAATGTTGGTCTCAATTTTCTCGATCCGTTCGTCAGTTGATTTGGCACGAGTGGCCATAGTGGCTCTGATACCATTGTCGCAATTTGTTAGAAAAGAGTTGAAGGAAAGAAGAATTTTAGGAAGGAATAGAAGAATTCTGGGGAAGACAAAGAGAGAATAAGGAAAAGAAATTAGACAATTGATTAATATTCAAGCATGATCCTTACAAGATGGAGCCCATCGTTTTATACAGACGGCCCAATAATTACCTACGATAATGGGCCATGACACCCATACTTTTAGGGAATTAAAATAACAAATAACAACCCACTATTCCACTAACAGGAACGTGACAAAGAACGAAGAGAGGGAAACAATCCTACCTCTAATATTTGGCGCGATCCTTCCTCTTCCGTTTGTTTCTTCTTGATATTTTTCCGTCTGACAGTTTTCCTCTCCTTCACAAGAGGGACAAAATTTTGTGAATAGTGTGTCTTTTAGACGTAGGGAAAGTCTAATAACCCTAGTTTTCCTAAATAGTTAGGGTCAAGCAGAAAAATTACAAACTACTCTCGAAATGAGTGAAAAATATCAAAACAATCATTATAGTTCTAATATTGATCACTTAAATCCACCCAATTCTTACATTAACTTTCATAACTTCTTGATATTTTTTCTCGGGTTACTCTGTTGATTTCACAATGGGTTTGTCTTTTCCAGTGTTATCGTTATTTGTTATCTATTTTTTATTTATGTTTTTGTAGTTCGATACCTTTTCTTAAAGAAAAATACAGATGGTGTAAAGTTGGTTCTCCAAATTAAATGTTGGAATGCGGTTATTTATTTCTAAGAAAAAAAGAAATGTAGTTATTTAAATTAATTACAAAATTTCTGTTCAAATTAATTATTTAAAGGACCAAAATTACCCAAGTTCGAACATTATAAATAGATATATATTATTGAAAAAAACAAACTCTAAATAAAGTTGACATCGATAGAGTATACTACAGAATAAACAAAAAAATGTTCGGTTTCCTGTCCGTTACATTTCACTGCTTTATAAGCTTAGAAATGTTAGCATATTAACCTAAGTTTTTCGGTTTTGAGATTTAAACGAATTGGACGGGCAGGACTACGAGATTATGATATAGACATAGACCGAGATATTCACTATATCAACTAATACATTAATGTTATAAATCATGCGGCAAATGACCTTTGAATTGGCTCAGGATACATGGTTAGAGAATATAATAAAAATTTTCTAAAATGATATTGATGACAAAAATATTATTTTAGAGAAATTATTAAATTTTAAAAACAGTAAAACTAAAATTTTGAAAAATAAATACATAAAAAATAAAAATTACTTCATATATATTTAAATTAAATAAATCTTGACTTACTACTTTATTTAAATATTATATTTGATTAATATATTTAAAAATTATTGAAAAAATAAATAATTATGTAAAATTTGTCAAACAAATAAATCTAACACAAAATAATGTATTGAATATTTTGAATTTGTAAAATATCTAAAAATATATATTTATTATAAAACATTACTATATACAAAATTTAGAATCGAGATTCATCATTAAAATTTTCTAAAGAAATAAGTGTTCACATTACAAAGGCAAGTAGCATGAACAAAGGGCTTGTAAGATGAGACAAGATTGTATGTTCTCCTGTACTTGCTCAACGGTCCAAACCATTCTGGAGATTCAACATCGCTAACGGCGCTCGAAGCATCGCGGTTCGACATGGTAGAAGCCACTATGATCACCCATCAGGAGGTCAAGTGCAATGCTTTAACTAAGGTCAACGAATGTTCACAAAAACAGCGACCCTATTCGTATACACTCACTCTGAACTCAGCTCACAAGCACCAACTTTCTACAACGGCAATACGGAAGCTTGTATGACTTACCTTTAGGAAACTAAAAATTCAAAAGATAATACAGATAATCTGTATTGTTAGCTATATATAAACTCTTCACCTTCAAGTAGGATAATCTACAATACCTTGTTTGCGCTTCATGCCGTAGATTGTTGTCCATCTCGGTGCCTACAGCGCCATGATCAATGCGATCCCAATTAAACCCGCACTGTGGGATGGTAGGAGAAGCAACGAGCACGAGTTGCCAAAGGGGAGATGTTTGTTTCCAACAAACAACATTGCGTTGCTATGTTAACGAGTCACAAGCCAACCGGGTTTCACTAGAATATCTCGCTTGAAGTCACGGCCTGTCACAGACGTGGACTCACCTTGTCGACGGAAGCACTGCCAGCAAAATATAAATGAACTAGTTTATCAACCAATCCTTGGATATTGTCCCAAACAAATTCGAGGATGAGCGTGAAGAATGACGGCTATAAAAATTTTGGAAATGAAAGAAGGAAAGGAGACATCAACTGACCTTGTAACATACGACAGTATCATCGGGGTACATTGCAAATAGTTTAGTTCCAAGACGGGCATGACAAGAGCCGCATAAGCTCTCATCATTTATCTGCACATGCCTTGCTCTCTCCTCCAATCTTGCAAGCCTTCCATCAACATCTAAGGCCCGGGATAGATTGTGCACAATCTGGCGCAATCATATAGTGTCACCAGAACAGAAAATTAAAGGATCTCATCAGGTAAAAAAGGTGATCCTTCATCATATAGAGGTACAGAAAGTAAGCAATTAGAAGATCAAGTGAATGTTAGATTGAAGGAAAACTGATATGTAAGGGCTTTACAACTTGTCCGAACTTTAATTACAAGTTCCTTGTCTGAAGTCTGAACACAATCTTACCTGTCCTTGACGATAATGGTGCAATCGAGCCCTCAACATTCTTAGTATTGTCTCTGCTGCAAGTTGGAGGGGCATTTCTGGGGACAACGTCTGTGAGACAAATGCACCAAGGTATGTGAAATTCCGCCTACGGAGCATATACGTGGTGCACTGGATCTATAGTTAATGCAGGCACTCCAGAGTTTCCATGGAGAACTTTCAACATAAGCACACAAGGCAAGACGAATAATTATAGCAGAGAAAACACCGGACACAATTCATTTCCATAAGTCATCCCTTTCATTATGAATAACCGTGAATTAACAGGTTAATATGCGAGAACATTACTAATAAACATTGCCTTACTTAAGAGGGTGTATGGTGTCCTACATACCTCCAAAACTTGCAAAGGATCCAACAATTCTCCGTGATTATGCAGAAGCCGGACAGCTGCTTTGAACATAGGATCTCTACCATTTTGTGGATCCAAGTACATGTCAAGTAGCCTGTACAGAACACAGAGAAGTTATCATAAAAATGGGGTACAAGGCTAGGAGCGCTGAACACGGTAAAAAGATTAGGGCGCTTCCTAACTGCATGTACGCATCTGGCCTGCCAATCTCTGCACAATATTGCTCAGCAGCTTCACAATCCTCCAGTTTCCTGAGAGAACATTTCCGAATTTGGCACCTTAGATTAAAATGCTAACAATGTCCTTAAGTATTGCACAAGTCTACCCATTTTGATTTGTACAACATTCAGTAAGAAAAGTTGCCAAGCCAAATGAAAGTCAGTTCAGCTAGAGTGGTTACTAGTTAGATGCTTACAAGGCCAAAATTTGAAGCACTAGCGTCTCCTGTCCTAGTTTTCGGTAAAGAATTGCCTGTCAAAGAAAGTCAAAACATGAGTCATAAGCGAACAGAAACAGGTAGAAAAGTCATAGAAACGCTTGGGATTCCAAAAGATAGAAAGAACAAAAGTCACAGAGCAGGGCAGACCTTTTCAAGCCATAGTTCTGATCCTTCAATTAAGTCAAGGACGTCCTCTGGGTCATACAAGTCAGACGACTGCAAAAATATCTGCAGTCTCTCTCTGACAGGATCTTCAAAGATTGAAGATGCCTCAGCTCGCTCTACCACTCCATGATCAGTGTTTTGTTCTGTCGTTTCTGCATTGATTGCTGACTTGGCAAGTGACAGAGCATATAATGTATGGAATTGAGAATCGCTAGAATCTTGATCTTCTATCAACCACTGAAGATACCTGGTTCATGTAAAGAAGCTAAATTAACTATTCCAGCTTGCGGTGACCAACGATAAAATAGCAAAAGCAACCACTAGGGATGGAAAAGGAGGAACAAAATGTCAAACCATCAGGAAGAAAAACATGCATGTATTTTAAATTTAAAATGAAAAAAGAGGAGAGTTTTCTCGGTTATCACAAGTTATTCAGACCGTTAGCGCATTAATAGTTCACCACAATGATCAGTGGCCCATCATCAAGAAGCCCCACAAAATCTATCAATGAGATTTGGACTTTAATATGTACATTAGCTGATCAGACACCTCATAAGTCGTAAGAAAAAAGATCAGCATTGACAGAGTTTCAGAAAATATGTCCCCATCAAAGATAGGTTATTGTTCCATTTTCCAGCCTTCGGCTGCACATGCTATTATAAGACCGGCATGCCCTCTAACAGTCAATCGGATTCTATCAATTATCAAGCTTATCTGATCCTTTGCAGAACACGAAACCAAGTAAATTACCCAAAGTAAAGAGCTGTGGTTATTAGATGGCAAGTGCATCCAATAAGATCAACAATATTAATCACCCAAATAAGAAAAAATGACTTAATAAAAATAAACCTTTATTTGATGCAGCAACTGCTGAGTAACAATTATGGTACAGGTAAATAACAAACCTCTGCAATATTTCAACTTTCTTTGGATCGATGGCTGCAATTACTTCATCTGCAAAAAAAGCTCTAAACAATATTAAAAACATCATAAGATTGGTTCTTACAATAATAAAAAATACTAACATAAAATGAGTAGCATCCAGAACTTTGGTTGTGTGGTGAACAATCCTGGTGTCATTATAATCAAAGACAACAAGCTCGGTACAATATGCACATCAATGAGCACATTACAGTAAATAAGAAACAGAAAACAAGATAAACGATTGAGAAATGGATCTCCAAGCAATTGCCAGAAAGAAGGCCTCATGGGACTAATTCCATAGAAAGAAGACTTACCGGGTGAAAGCTTATTCTCTCTCTTCTCAGATGTCAAAACTTGAACAGCAAGGACTGGATTAACCTCTGCGATCTGGAAAAATCATCAAGGTCTAAATTAGCCATTAACTGCAGGATTCTATAAGAAAGGAGATGCTTGGGAACTACAGACATACCCAACTGAGATGCTGCAAAACCAAATTCTGCTCAGATGACATCTCGAGAATTTTGGTCGCCTCCATAGCAGCAACCTCTCGACCAGACGGGACACCACCATTTGAGTTGTCTTGAGTGGATTCTTTCCAGAGGCCAGAATGATTTTTCTTTGCCAAAATGTGCCATATTGCAAGAGCCCTTGAGCTAATCCCTTTGCTTGCGTATAAGAAAGCAAGCGTCCGCAAGTACCCAGACTCCTTGAGTAGCGATTCTAACTCCTCCTGCACCGCCCATGCAAGTTGTATGGTCATCCTTCAAGCAAGCTCCTGACAACAGCCTCTCTTTTTAAAGTGGAATACTAAGATTCCAAACGCTATCACTAACATGCTCAGATGGCTCAAAAAAACTCACTGGATTCTAAAATGAAAAGGACAGCATGATTCACTCTTCAGAGATTCAAGATAAATGGTAAATGATGCTCAGATGTGGTACCACTATGATATAGCATAATAAAGTCAAGTAATTTAAATTTCCTTTGATGGATGAGCTGCGGTTTTCGCCCACAATATGAGAAGACCAATTGATGCTATACAAATGATTAACATTTTCCTCCTTCACAAGAGTGAAAACATTTCTCTTTCGTGAGGATTCTTAGAATACTCGAACGAAGCAAGATTGGTGATCAAACAGTGGTTAACAGGATTCTGTAAATTGTACATGCAGTGGGAAACTAGTACCATTGCAGAAGAAGTTTATCACATACCACTATACAGCAGTTCTCAGAAGATGCTAGCTTTTCCATGTCATCAACACGGTTTAGGGCTCTATAGAGGTACATTAAAAGTGTATCAACTCCCTCCCTCACTGGAAGGGTCATCTCCTTTTGACGGCAAAACTCGAGATATCTGTAGCAAAGAGGTGGTGGAAATATATAGTCAGATTGAGTCTCTATTTCATACAGGCAATATATGTTAGAATCTCCATACACAACCAAAAACCTTAAGGTAATGAATTGGTGGATTTTGAACACTTATAAACTAACTCATGTCACATGTTTTAACCGATATAGAAAACTCAACACACCCCCTCAAACGAGACTCATCGATTCGAAGATTGCACGAGCTTTGACTTCACCAACGTGCGAGAAATGGGGGTCGTGCAAGCACAACAATAGACATGGAATCAACACGCTCTGATATCATGTTAGAATCTCCATATCCAACCCAAAACATTAAGGCAATGAGTTGGTTGATTTTCAAAACTTATAAACTAACTCATCCCACATGTTTTAACTAATATGGGACACTCAACAATATACTCGATAACTACGGCATGCAAATTAACCGGGCACCTGATTATGTTTTTTATAGCAAGCTCAAGCAACTCAGATTTTGTCGGTGGATTTGTTAGAAACTCATCATCAACCTGAGTCTCTACACCTGCTTTTTGAAGGAAAATGGCTCTTTGAATAGACAACAGGCCATCGTCAACAATGTCTTCAAGAGGAGAAGGGGGAGGATGCAAGCCCCAATACCGATTCCTGGGAACCTGGAATAAGAAAACGTTGAAACAAGCAGTTTAGAGAAGCGATTAAAACAAAATACTTCAAAGCACTGTTTAAGCAAATCACCTGAGAGCAACTTAAGACAGAGCAACACCTTCTTCATGATAATTATAGACAAATGATTAATCCTGACAAGCAAAAGCGTACCAGTAGTGACCAGCGGTTTGGGTCTCGCATTATAAAAGGAAATACTTCAGAAGGCTGCATTGTTTCTGCCTGCAAAAAGTGATTGACCGCTTCCTCAAAGTGCAAGTCAAATAGCAAGAGGAATCCCACTTGAGCATGAACAAACGAAAGCATTTCTTTCGAAAGTTCTCCTTCGCTCTCAAGCTCCTCCACCAAAGAAATAGCTTCCTTGAAGTTCTTTTTTCTCAAAAGGTCTTTGATTTGTTCTTCAAAAGGAACTCTCCGATAGCAAAAAACCTGCAAAGGCAGTAATTTAGCAACTACTCTTTCATCCAGGCAACCTACGTTAACAGATACATGACTACTAAAATCAAGAAATAGAAATTGCACTAGTGAAAAGACCAAATTAATCTCAATTCTTCCACCACTAGCCCAATATCCAAAGAAACTGATTCTTGAATACAACAGTTCCGAAAGTAAGTCCATGTATCCACATACCTTGGTCGGGGTCACAACAGCCACCATTTGTCCATGCCCATCGTCCTCGCTGGCTATCAAGCACGGCCCAATACCTTCTCCGCCAAAAATGAAACTCTGTACACAAGCCCCGGTCTTCTTGTGATGCAACTCCATCCTCCCATCCTTGACAACCACCAGATAGGAAGACAACTCCTGCACACCATCCGGACTCCTCCTAAACACCAAGCTCCCTCCAACTGGCTGCCCGTGACAATCCACAACCACGCCCACATTGTCCACCAACAACAACACCTTCCTCTCTTTCCTCAGAAGCTTCAGCAATGGGGAAACCGTGACATCCGGCAGTGTGAAAATCAGCCCGCTCTGGCCCGTCACGCACGAAAACAAGCTGTACCCATTAACCGTCCCGACGATAATCGAATCGTTAACCCACACCATGGTCTTCACCCCTTCGATACAAGGTATCTCCTTCACGACCAGCAATGACCCCTCATTGTTCACTCCACCAAAGACAAGTTCAACTATAACCAACTTCTTACCAACCAAAACCACAAACACATTGTTCTTCTCATCACTCTCACTACTACTACTTCCACTCTCACTAACCAAATTATTAGTACCTCCACCAAGTTGAAGGTTCTCTTTGACTTTGACCCCTCCGTTGACTTTCACCGCACCTCCCAGCCTCTTCAAAATCGACCCAGACCTCTCCAAACTCCCGCCACCCCCGCCCGCAACGATCCCTGGGAGGCCCGTACACCCATCCGGGTCCCCGCTCCGAACCCGTCTCACGATAAAGCTCACGCCTTTACCGAAATTGAGCTTCCTCACTGGCTGCACGAGGTGGGTATCGGTCAGGAAGAGGGACCCATCACATAAAACGAGGACCTTTTCGATCTCCGGGAGGAGAAGCACGGCGTCGACCGGGGAATACCCGAATGAGACGGACCGGGTGAGGGAAACGGGTCGGTTCGTGGAGGAGAAGTCGGTGGTGAGGAGGAGGAGGGAGCCGGAGTGGGTTCCGACGTAGATTAGGGATCCGGAGAGGGAGAGCGTGATGGGTCGGGTCCGAGGGTATGGAAGGTCGAAGGTGGTTAGGGGCTCCACGACGGATCGGGTCGTCGGGTCGGGTTTGTCCATTGAGAGAGAAGCAAGCGGGTCTGGGTTTGGATGTTCCAATGTTTCTCTCAGTTTGGAGAGTTGCTTCCACTGTTTGACTTAAGACAGAAAACAAAGAGATTGTTTCTTTGTATACAAGTTGTATTCGAGTTGGCTAATTAATTAGTCTTAGCATAAGTCTTACCAAACTAAAAAATAGCACAAATTATTCTGTATTTAAGGGAACAGTATTGGATAATGTATGTGTATTTGGGTATACCTGGATTCTTATTTAAAAAAATTGTGTTTTACCGAAGCCACCAACAGCAGCCGCTCGTTTGTCGTCGGTCCCGATCGTACCGTCCCCTAGGAGAGGCGACCGCCCGCTTCGTCACCATGTTCGGGAAGAGAGCCGCTACTCTAGGAGAAGGAGAGGCGATAAAACACTTACTGGAAGAGAGAAATGAGAGAAGAGAAGAGTCGCCTCGCATCTCTCCACCACTGTCGCCACTCGTATCGTGATTGCCTAGCCACCGATAGAGCCGACCAAGGTTGAGCCCGACCACCCTTACCCTCGTCGTACACTAAGAAGGAGTGCTTGAGGAGAAAGGTCTAATGAAAGAGAGAGAGAGAGAGAGAGTTGCGGGGAGACAGAAAGGAGACAGGAGGAGAGATACACAAAATTAACTTTTGATTACTGCTGCACTTCTTTTGTTTGGTTGTTGCAATTTTTTACACTTGTCGAGGATGACGAACGGTAAATCATCGTGGTTTTAATATGATATTTTCGAATAGTTTGTTCTGATATGTTTGAATATTTTGTTATGATATGTTCGAATAGTTTGTCGTGATAATATTTGAATAGTTTGTCATTATACGTTAGAATAGTTTGCTAATAGTTTGCTCTGATGTGTTAAATAGTTTGGGAGTGGATTCGGTCCTGGAAGTCATTTCCAGGACCGTCCTGGACTGGTTTCGCCAATACATTCAACTGATTTTGGCGAAACCAGTTGAATGTTTTGGCAAAACCAGTTGAACATATTGATAAAATCAGTTGAACATACTGTCGAAACCACTCTAACATACTCGACAAGTGGTTTCGTCAAATATGTTCAACTGGTTTTGCCAAGTATGTTCAAGTGGTTTTGCCCATTGTTTTTAAATCGGCGGTCCGACTGGTCGGACTGCGAATCGGCCACTCAACCGGTCAGAAACTGATAATCCGACCGGGTACCTTACCAACCGGGCGATTTTTGGGATTTTCCGGTCGGACCGGCCGGTCTGACCGGAAACCGGGGGCGGTTCGACCGGAAAATATTAAAAAAATATTATTTTTAAAAAAATAACTTTTTTTTAAAATAGAATTTTTTTAATAAAAAAGTTGAATTTTTCTTAAAAAAAATTTGGTCCGACCGGCCATCCGACCGGTCGGACCGGTCTGACCGAAGATTGGCCAGCCCACCGGTCCGATCTCCAGTCCGATTTTGAAAACTATGGTTTTGCCTGTATGTTTAAGTGGTTTCGTCAAATATGTTCAACTGGTTTTGTCAAGTATGTTCAAGTGGTTTTGTCAGTATATTCAAGTGGTTTTGACAGTATGTTCAACTGGTTTTGCCAATACATTCAATTAGTTTTGGCAAAACCAGTTGAATATACAAAGAAAACAAGTTGAACATACTAAGAAAACCAGTTGAACATACTAAGAAAATCAGTTGAATATTTTGCTGGAAACCACTTGAACATTCATTGGGAACCACTTGAAAATACTAAAAAAATCACTTGAACATATTAAGAAAACTAATTGAACAAAAAAATCACATTCGATTAATTAATGGTTGATAATTAATGCTCAATAATTAATGTCAGTAATTAATGGTAATTAATTAATGAGTATTAATTAATTAGGGTTTCAATTAATTAATTCCTTTTCTCCCTGCCTCCCTTTTTCTCCCCGTCCCTCTGTTTCTTTTCCAGGACGGTCCTGGGCCATATTGCCCATCCAAGACCGAATCCTGGGCCAAATAGTTTGCTTTGATATGTTCGAATGGTTTGTTCTAATATATTCGAATAATTTGCTTTTTAATATATTCGAATAGTTTGTTCTGATATGTTTGAATGATTTATTCTCATATTTCGAATAATTTGTTCTAATGTGTTTGAATAGTTTGTTCTGATATGTTCCAATGGTTTGTTCTATGTTCGAATGATTTATTATGATATGTTCAAATAATTTGTTCTGATATGTTCGAATATTTTTTAATATTATAATAAAATAGGTGTTTTGTCATGATTAAAATATATGTTTCCTGATATAATAAAATGATTTATTGTGTACCAACAAACTATTTGAACCTAATCTTTTATTTCTATAAAAATAAAAGACGAAAGCAGGAGTTTAAAAACTACAAGGTCCCTATTGAATATTTCATTAAAATACATGGAATTCGGGGTCATTAGTCCTAAACATATTATAGATAAATTTGTCTTATTATAAGATTTAACAAATTAAGTTTCTAAATATCAGAACTAAAAAAATATATTATTAAATTTATAATTTATGTGTTTATATCCACTTGAAAACCTTAAAAATAGATAAGTAAATATTATATTAAAAGAATATGAGTAGATAGGGATACTCAACAATTCATAGATCAAAAGATCATTTTGTACATCTAAAAAAAGATCATTTATATAATAAATTGGGTTACGATATTTCGATTATCAGTCCCTGTATTTTGTTTATTGCTCAACAATTAAAATTTTAACAAGATAATTTTGATATTTTGAAAATATGGACCCAGCTTGATCGACGTTAACTGTGCTGCTTATTACTTTAACAAATTGACAAAAGAAATCCCAATTTAAAAAAAAAAACCCGAAACTCTTTTTCTCTATCTATCCTCTCTATCTTATTCGGATCTTCTGGGCAATAGATTAAAATACGTAGCCCTATAAATTGCCTCAAACACGCAAGAATTGATGTCATGTGGAACTATTCAGCTCGACCAAGATAGACGACATCTGCAGGAGTAAATTCACCATTTGAACTATTTAACAATATGTATTTTGAAAGGTTTCTAAATCCATACACCTTAATTAAGCAAGAACAAATTTTGGGTAATTTAATCTTAGTGCTTATTGATCATAATCAGGTTCATGTTATGGATAAATGAGAGATGGGGAAATTACAAAATGATCATCTACGATCAACCAAGCTGGCTGACTTATAAATCCTTCTAGGTTGTTCAACTCTCTGTGCAGCAGCTTGGAGGACTTGTGATTTGGACACCATACCCGACATTGAAGGTGTTTCGTAAGTCATCGCGGTGCTGCTCGTTCTTGAGCCCCCAGCCTCCCCGTTTCGCCCTGTTGGCTCCAACAGTGTCGATTGTCCCCTCGTCGTGGCCCTCTGGGCCGAATGCGAGCTCAATCCCGACAAGACATAGGCGCGGCCGGACTGATCGTACGTCCTCCAACTTCTCATTCTGCTCTCGGTTTCTTCCAGTTCAGCCACGAGCGAGGTAGATAGTCTGTCTCCCGATTGTGCACAAGGTGAAGACTGAAGAGTCGCCTTTCTATCAGACAGCAGCTTCCGTGCAGCTTCGAGATTGCCTGACTCGGCCATCCTCTGTGCTTCTGCAATTGTCTCGGCTACTAATAAACGATTCCTTTGCCTGTCCACATCCAAGGATACTACTTGATCGGCGGGAGAAAGAACCTGAGGCCTGTGAATCTCAACTCTCTGACGCGGTACCTGCAATATCTCTAATGATGATGGTGCCTTTTTGTAGGAGCAACCAATGTCTAGCAGCTGAGTTGTCTGTGATCTCTCCTCAGAAATGGAAATGTAAACCAAGAACTCTTTCTCCTCTTCCGCGTACAAGTTTCCGACGTTGATCGTAGCTTGATGCCCTTGATCAAATATCTCAACTTTGTACCTTCCTGACGGTATTGATCTAATTTGTACCCCTGGCGATATCGACTCGATACTTAAACGAACATCTCGAGACACTACACTCAAAAGGCCACCGATGCACCTTGCAAAGGCATCCTGTAACATATCTGAGGACTCGATGAAGGAGAAAGTACCACCAGAATTATCAGAGATGGCGTTCATAGCTGTGGAATCATGTTCTAAGCCGAAGCCAAACGTGTAAACCGGAAAAGTTTGCAGTCCAGACCCCTGATTGCCATTTGGTGAATGGTAGCCTTGACATATTGATGGAGGTAATAGCTTCAAGTAATCTATTGTTCTGTTTCCTGCATTTCGATTCTGGTTGTTGGCCTCAATACCAGAATGTGTGTCCCTGCCATCACTTAGAAACATGATGCTCGCAACAGGATTGCGACCAATGCGATCCTCGAGAACTTTAACCGCCTTCTTCAACCCCGCAACAATGTTAGTCCCACCATCCGAGACAAGAGAATTGACAACCCTCATAGCATCTTCACGACCGCCATCAGACATTCTTCTCAATGGCAAGAGTCGGTGGGCATGTGTTGAAAACGTGACGATCGATATCCGATCTGACGGACTGAGGTTCTGTATAACAAACCTCATAGCTTGTTTCAAAAGTGCAAGCTTGTTGACCATGCTGCCACTCACATCTAATACTGCGACGAGGTCGATCGGTGCTCCATGACCACTGACCAGATCCATGGACGGGGCTCTAATCCGAACAAGAACACCAAATTCATCCCTAGAATCTGCGGCAGAGATAGCAGGGAATTCCGGAAAACTCTGCACTGTCATTTCCCGTGGTTCAGGCACGGGATCAACATGCACAGGGGCACCAACAAGCGGTTCATCATCCGAGAAGCTGGCAGGTTCTAGTACCGGTGACCGAATCCGTGGAGGCGTAGTATTATTGTAAGGGATGACTCTTCTTCCTCCGTGCACGTTTCGTTGATGAGGATCATCCGGAATTGCAGGTGTTGGAGCCTGAAATGGCAAGTTGTTCCACTTGCAACGGCAGATGGGACACAAGATGTTTCCGTGCTTTACACTCTCGGCTATACAAGTGAAATGGAACGGATGCGAACACTCAGAATAGAAAATGGCTCGGCCTTGTCCCTTTTTCAGGCTCCTCAGACAAATTGCACATAAATTCTGCAGGCAAAAAAAAAAAAACCAATCTCTTCTCAGTTCAGATAACAAAAAAAAGCCATTTCCATAGCTGGAAACATTGTATTTCTTGCATTAAATAGCAGATAGATGAAAGTGTACGTGGTACATTGTTAGCGAGCAAATTATCATTAGCAAATTAAGAATATAAATCTGACTCGCCAAAAACAATCCCGCAAATTAGAATCTTCATATTTAATAAAAATCCGGTAATTAATAATGTGAGTCGACAAGAAGATTAATAACATGTTAAAACAATTTCGTGCATGTTACTTGTTAATAAACTTTTTTCAAAAAATAAATTTTACACTATGAGGGATTTGAATTATGCAGTTACTAAATATTTATGGGATAGCAGTTTCATGATCGCTACAAATAAACTTGTCCGAATAAAAAACTTGGTGAAGAAGATTAAAAATCCAAGTTGCATATGTGGACAAAAAAAAAGTGTAGTAATTCAATGGCCATGAGAGCTGCATGAAAAAAAATATTAAAATGTGTGCCGGCGAAAGCTTTGGAAATGAAATTTCGGTGCTCAACTTTTTGTCTTGTTACTTTTTATCATATAATCAACAAAAGGCAGCTGGTAGGATAGCAATATATTCTGGTGTCTCCATCGGAAGATCTCTTTTAAAAGAAAAGAGAGATAAATAAGCTGTTGGTTAACATTTTAAATTAGACTCAAATTCATGGGTTAGTTCAATACATGTTCTGTGTCGACATACCAAACCCACCAACCATCTTAAATGACCGACTAAAAATTGATGTTTGTTTCTTTTATATGAGTTTTCTTCTCCAAATTCTGTACTTGGAAATGGAAATTGTTCCTCTTACGAAAAGTGTAAATTGTTGAAAATTTTGGTTCAACGACAATGTAAGCAAAATGTCAAACTCAGCCCACCAAGAAAGAAAGCCAATATATGGGTAATATACAAAGAAAAAAAAGTCGAAGACGTTTCAGCTTCTTATGTGAGACAAAACCCAATTCAAATGAAATTTATTTTACTTTTTATTTCAATTGTAGAATAATTAAAAAGTTAATGTAAAAGGCAGTATAAACCCAAATGAAGAGTTGACAAAATATAAGCTACCATCAATTAATAGGATAATTTCGAATCATCAAAAATAGTAACAATATTAGTACTTAAATTCAAATCTAAATTATTTTTTAGGTGATGTGAAAAAAAATATCAGTTAGTGATCATATGGGTAGAGGAACAAACAATGGACCGTAGTCTAATATCTTGCTCAATTTAATTATAAAAGACGACAAAGTCAAATTGTTCGATCCCAAGGACACCTAACACGAAATCTATGCACATAAAAAGTCAACTAATTGGAACTTGGAATCAATCAATAATCTATAGGATAAAAATTAGTCAAAATATTATATAGGTAACTATTATTGTAAATTTAACGTAAGGAATCAATAGATCTTCCTCTAGATTGAACAATTCTATTAGAATAAATTCACTAAAATAATTTCGTAAAATGACTCGAATTTATATTAGTTAGATCATATATCCGTCTTATTAGAGGATCAGATTAATGAGACATGGGATCCGATAACTGACCGAAGAGGTATGGAGGCTGAAGCTACGTGACAACCGAGCACCAAACGAAGCAGTTTTATGAGAAGGGACGTTCGGATCAGCCACGGACGACGACGACGACGACTGGCCATCGGCCGGTGGTGGTGGCGCCGCAGTGCCGGCGGAGGCGGAGGAAGGAGGCGTTGAAGACGAAGAAAACCTACGGAAGAGAGCCTTCTTCAGTTTTCTCCACGCACTTGACATAGTACAAAGTCTCGGGGGATATGGAAAGTGAAGGAAGTGCAAGGTGGAGGGAGGTGGGAGGGAGAAATAGGGGAAGGAAGGGGAATCGATTTTGTTGTTAAAAAAATATATATGGATTAGGGATTTTGTTTATAACTGAAGGGAGATAGATTCGGACTCGTTGACACTAAATTTTAGACTTCTATATCGTATTAAATCAACTCATAATTGAGTTATTCTAGTTTATTCAAATGTCGAGTTTTGATTCGGAGAAACGCAATAATATTAAATATTAAGAAAAATATGTTATATTTTAAAATTATGTATGACTTGAATGAATTAGTCGACTCAAAAAAATGATATCCAACATATATATCAAAGATTAATATAAATTAATCTCAGAGATTTAACAAAAAATAATTAGAAATGACGTAACGTTTACCCTACTGATGTTGATGTAGGCCTAGTCACATATTTGATTGTACTATAATCGATTGACAAATCGTAATTCAAGCGGTTTGACGAATAATTTTCTTACCGCCATCGTAATCCCTAGTATTTGGCATAAATTTGGGCCTCTCGTATTGCCATCGTCATCTCTAATAGTTGTCGCGGATCTGGTCATCCTATTTGGAATTATGGTGTTTTTTAAAGATAACATTTTATCAATTGTAATGTTATGTGCATATAAAATTAGAGTAAAATTTCGTCGTTTACATACTAGTGCAACATGACAATGTATAATATATTCATCAACATTGTAGCAGCGAACCACATTTTTACTGATACTCTTATGGGATTTTTTCCCACAAAATCACCACCCCTTAATTTCATTTCCAAAGATGATGCTTCGCATATAGAGATGTTGCTCAAAATGATCTTATAATTTGCACAAACTATTGTCATTCACTAACCAAAATCCTGATTAAAAAAAAATGTAACACAAACTTGACAACAAGAAATTAAAGCGAGCGTGAATCTGAAAAACCAAATCTCAAGTAGAAAACCTACTAGCACAACAAATATCTAATCTTGAAATCGGATAAATAACCAGATTTCGCCGCGCTCGGTCTTCTTATTCTTGATGATACAAAACTAACAAACTACAACCAACGCTAGCTAGCAGATCATCAAGCTGCGAGCTCGCGAGTGGTTTGGCACCATCGATCATACGCGCGCTGGAGATTCGGCCACTCGGAGGATGTCACAGCGTAATCTTGGAGCCAATTTGTGAGGATTACCTCTTGGTCCACCGGCGGCAAGGTCGACACCACCGTGTCAATGGCTCTCTCGACTTCTATCTTCTCAAACGTCGTAAGAACGGGGTAGGATAGCCCGTTATTTGCGTGGCAGAACAGCGGCAGCCATAGCACTACCAATCTGAATTTCACTTCGTCCGAAACATCGAAGTCGTCTTTGGAGAGATCTCCCATCAGCAGAGCTTTGGTGAAAAGGAAAAAAAATCGTATATCAGAATATGTTAGCATATCGAGTTCCATGTCAACGAGTGATCGCAATGTGCTAAGAAGCAGAAAGCCGTGTGATCAAACAAAGAAAATTGCCAAGGAGAGAATTTATGTACCTGATATCTTGACAATGAGGCCTTGGACTCTTGGGTTGGAGTTGAGGGCCAACGAAGCAAGTCCAGAAGCAAAACTCCATTGAACTAATGCCTCGTCCACGGCTCCATAAGCCCTTAGCTTATTGGTGATCCACAACAGCTCCTCGGCCATCTTCTCAGCCGTGATATCCTCGGTCCACTCTTTTCCGCCGCGACGCTTGGTATCCAGCTGCCACGCGCCGCCTCCTCTAACCACTTGCATTACGGTGCTGATGCAGTAGTTCATCCCTTTTACGTACGAAGCAATGTAGGACCCAAGTGGCAGCAACTTGATCACGCGTGTTGGCCATGCACGCCATTCATCATTGGGCTGTTGTGGTTGTCTCATCGAGCGGTATAGCAGGGTTGACGTGCGATCGAAGGCTGACGAGAGGGCCACACGGTTGACATTGTTGAGGTCCGCATGTCCGCATCGGAAGTTACCGTCCATGACCCTCTCCGCCATGGTCATTGCGAATTGGTACTTCCTTGACGTCGCCGGAATCTCGTTCATTAGAGCAAGTATCTGATCCAGTGTGGAAGAAAGAGTGTTACTTCAAAAAATGCAACACACAATTTTAATCTGAACTCAGAACACCAAAAGCACATTTTATTTTTACCAGATGGGTAATGTATAAATAACGATGGTGGAACATTAAATTTAATTTTAAAAGAAAAAAATTATAAGATAGAATTCAGATCATGATGAAGGCTACAAAGTGATTACTGTTAATTAAATTAGTAAGGCAATCACGATCTCGGAGACAACAGTTATACGTATGTTCCAACAGTAAAATGGTATTCTATTAGTCCATGAGTTCTAAAAAATAAATTGTACAGAAAAATTTAGAATCCATATTTTTTTGGAAGGTTAAAAATCTAGATTTTATTTCATATTTTTTTATGTTTACTCCTTTTAAGAACAATTTTTTTTAGTTTCTATTAGAAAGTTAAGAATCAAATACTGTTTCAGAAAATAGAAACTGACATCGACTAGAAGAATGCCAATTTTTTGGCGTGGCAGAAAAACTCCGCATGCACAACACTTGTCCTTCTGTTACATACGTGTAATTTCCACGTACAATATTCTGACCAGCTTAGTATCAGACACTAAATTAATTTCTTATAGTTTTTATTTGGTCTGAATTAAACAAGTTATTGCCCCTATAGGACAAATCTCGCCTCTGTAATTCCACTGCTCGATGACTTTCTGTGCATCGAACTCAAAAGCACTTCAATATATTCCTATTATCCAAATGGTTTTCCTATAAAAATACATTTGTTACAAAAAATCTAACATAGGTATTCATGCGATCAGACAAAATCTCGTATCATCTGCGGATTCGCAAGTCCAATCGATCTCAAATGCATAGAACTAAAATGTTATCATAACGATTTATCCTCACATTTGAAAAGGCTATAATTTTAGCATGTTTAACTTCATAAAAAAAACGTTGTCAAATTTAGTCGAATGTACACAAACTTGCAAACAAACAAATAAATGTCCAACAAAAGTATATATACACCGTCCCAAAAGATGCAACTTATTTTGTCCCCACCCAATTTTCTGGCACCTAAAATGGAGCACCTTTAGAAATTCGTTTTTACTACAATATCCAAACGCATTAGTAAAAAACTACCTTATGACGGTGTATATTTTATTAGTCGGTTACACCGCAAGTATCATATGGTCCAATTATAAATTATTATGGCTTTCCTGAACATTATTCTTTTGGTATTTTTTTAATGTTCTCTAGTAAGTATACTCCTATATTTTCAATGTTGTGTTCCAATCTTCGAACTTGAAACTTAAATCTTTAATTACTCTAGATACTTGTTAGTTTTCTCTAACAAGTTAAGCTTTGCAACTAATAAATGTAAGAACAAAATATAAACTAGCATATGATTGTTTGCATCAAAATTATAGCCACCGCACTCGTTTAGAACGAGTATTTTATAACAGTATAACACCCTAAAAAAGAACCGAGTTAGTAAAAAAAAGTGCATATTGTTTGATTAGAATTTACCAAGTATATGAAGATGTGCAAACAATTAATTTTTTGATGTACAAATTCCTTTCGCTAATTTAGCCGAACATATTACAAGTAAACAACTAGATTGACGAAGAAAATTAAATGATAATTTACTTACATGTGTAAGAGCCCGACCAAGGGCTTGAACGGTGGGCCCATCATCATCATCCTGAAGCATCAAATCCCACGACGAAGCCCCGGAGGTGGCCAGAGTAGTACTAGCACTGGTCATGGCAGACGACACCGGAGCCGGTAGGGCCAAGTACCCGGGCCGCCAGCCGCCGGAGAGGACTCCGCCAAGGAGTTGACGTGTGGAGGAAGGTATCATGGAGGTAGGGAAATGGTCCATTAAAACCCTAAGGGCCCAGACCGTGACCCAAGTCATCAACATGACCATGAACCTAAGGTGGTCGGAGGGACTCCACTTCTCTGTGTAGTGGTCGGACTTCACCGTGGAGGCGACGGAGACGAGGGTCTTCGCCGCCGTGTTGACGGTGGACATGAACAGCGAGTTTACGAGGTTGGTTGGCTTCGTCTTGTAGGAGTATTCAAGGTCTAGGGCTCCTTTTCCTGCCATTTTTCTGTGAACTTTTATAAAAAATATAATGACAATAATTGATTGATTTAGGAGGTTTTGGGTATTGGTTTCTTTGTTTTAATGATGTGAGTTTGGATTTGGGTTTTAGTTATCTATGTTTTTTGTGTGTGATAGTGTGTTATGATTTGAGGTGGTGGCAAATGTGGGAAATTGGGAATGAACGTGTTTATATAAAGGATAGAGTTGTGGCGGTTGTTGTTGTGGACAGAGCTGAGGCAAATTGTTGGAATGACATATCAAACATGTACCTCGTTTCTAGCAAATTGTCGTAAAAAAAATGAAAAATTTACCTACTGTTCTTAGATAATGTCTGATAGTATGTAACGACAGAACCAAAATTAATATGATAATTTGGATACGTTATTTTAAAAAAACTAATCAGTAAGTTTTAGTGCTATGTCAGTCATATCAAACCAAAACTAAAAAATTACGAATATGTAAATTTTGCACACTAAATAATATAACAATTTAAAAAAATATACGATGTCATATGACGAACGGTGTCGTGATAAGAGATCGAAAGTGATCAAATTGGGAATGTCTTCCGTTCCTTACAGGGAGGGGAAGTGATTGCACTGTCACCCCTACTATTTCTTGTTCCGCTAAATGAAGTGATTACTTTTTCTTAAAAATACTTGTCATCTAACAATTAGGTGATTACATTTAATCTGATCTGGGTGTAATTTTTAAATAATAATGTAAACATTCTAATTTTTTTATTTCCTTATATTTTAAGACTTCTGATTAAACGTAACTTATCATAGTCCTTTTGGGTTTGATCTGAATTTCTTTTTTGCATATAGTTTTAGAGCATGAAAAGGCTCTAAGACCTTAAATTAGTGGACAAACTTTCTTTTTTGAAAAGTTTTCTAAAATGTTAGTGGAAAGAGGGTTAAGATATAAAATATAGTTCTCGTTAAAAATAAAGCTTATAAACCCTAAAAACCATAGTAAACTTTATCTGCATATAAAATAGTATAACAACACCCTTTAAAAAGATAAAATAGTAGGACAAAAAACTCTAACCTCGAAATTCTCACATTATTAATTATAACAGTCGTAAAGTTATTTATAAATATGATATAATAAATTTTTATAATTATAAAAAAATTATAATACAGTATAGAACAAAATATTTTATATTGGTTGCTGCTCTCGTACAATTTTGTGTCATTTCGTTGGAGACGGTTGATGAACATAGTTATAACACAAGTGATGTCACATGCAGTTAAAGGTCACCTGAAAGCTGTAACATGTTACGGGATCCTGTCCTTATTTACGTGAGATTGAGCTGTCGTTTCGGCTATCCTTTTACGCGTCGGCTATGTTCTCCGGCAATTTCCGCCGCCTGTCTTCCTCCGAGGTCCAACAGAATTGCTTTACTTCCAACTGAAGAAAGATCCGTACGACCCAAGCAAGAAACCCATAAATAAATGTTGTTTGGAATTTTATTTATAAGAATTACGCGGACTCAATTTGTTAGATCCATAGCATCTAGCAAATAAGTATTTCTTTTTTATAAATTGGATTAATATGATAATTAAAATCCTGTAATTATAAAAGCCAAAATAAATACATCGATAATCTCCGACCCAAAGAGTACAAAATGAGATCATGGTAACCAAGCTCTGGAATAGAGTTTGATAAATGGAGTCATTCATGAATATGATATAAAGTACTACGTAATATGAATAAAAAATTTCCGGTTACATCGTTCGTCTCCTAAGATAATGCGATTTTTCAAAAACCAAATTTATCTCAATATAGTTCTGAATAATGCAAATTTTCAAAATCTGAGGTTTCTACCCCAATCGAATTTCCAGTAGTACCAGACCAGGTTGAGCCAATAGCCACACACCCTGTCTTTGCACCCTTTTGTGATGAGATCAAGTAAAGCCTTAGGAATCTCTCTTCCAAAGCATTTTCAAACAACCACTCATCATGCCATAAGTATAACAATTAACAACTTATCACTCTGTCCCAGCTTCATACGTTCGGATCCCATATGTAAAATCATTAAAGACCCCCGGGTGTTTGCGGGTTCTACAATTATCTATCACCCCAAAATAAATGTGTATAAAAACAAACGAGGTATTTGTGCATTAGTGCCACGGGTTACACTTGGTAGGCCGAACTAAGGTTCGATTTCTCGGAACAACGTTGAGAGAAGAATAAAACCTTAACCCCGAGACCTTCTTCGAACTGGATTAGTCGGTCCAATAGGCCGGATATCAGGGTACACACCAAAAAAAATGTGTAAAAAAAAATTGAAAAAACCATCTAGAAAATTCAAGGTACCCGCACTTTTAAGACTTCAAAAAAACCGAGAAATACAACGTTCAGGATGCCAAATTTTCAACGAATTGCATTTGATGGGCTCGGACTCCGAATATAAATGTATAACTTTTTTGTTAGTTAACTTACATATTTGGTAAAAATACTTAGTTTCCAAACTTTTATTAAAAAATATATTTTGTGATGCATGTTATTCATATTTAGGATTGTTGATTGAGATAGTATCAGATGAAGATACCATGTAATTTCAGTAAAAAAAACAATTTAAGACCATATTTACAGTTTTGTGATCTAAAATGACCGATGGTTATGTTTCGGTTTATAAAAATCATAGATGTCCCAATAACAAATGTCACCTCATTATAATCAATGGCCATATTTTTCATTTTCAAACAGTATGATATATGCGCCAACCACAAGTTTATAAAACATAAATTTCCAAAATAATCAAAGAAATACACAGGTGAAAAATCATGCCTTGTTTTCCCATGTATCTTTAATAATTTAATATATCTCTAATTTAATATATCAATTAATTTAAATTAGAGTAGATTATAAACTTTTAAATTGAAAATTTTATTTATTCTACCAATTCTCACTATTTTTTCATTATTTTTACCTGATCTTTATTTCCTAGAAGAAATACGTGATGACGCATGAATTCAGTCTGAAATTTTAATCTTCGAGCACAGTCAACACGTTTTTCCACCCGGTAATTTTAAACGTTTCCAAGTAAAAGGGGCACCAGGTTCCCACCTATTTTCCCTTTCCACACACGTCGAATATTTAAAGCAGATACCATACATGTCTGGTAGATAGGGAGTCAGACATACTTTAAGCATAAGATGGAAGGTTCGAGTCCCAAAATTTTTTCAATAACCGAAATTGTTCTCCCACAATTTTTCTTACCAAAAAAATATTTAAAGCAGATACGCAAGCAAAAATTTTTTCCCATAAAATCACTGAAAAAACTAAACGATGTGCGGAAATTGTAAAAAAACTAAAAATGCATTGGTAGAAGTGTTTAGAGTATCAGATATTATTTTAAAAATATAATAGAACACCAGATTACTGACAGTATTAAAAATTTAGCGGCTGGAATCTGAATTATTGCACCCAATCTTATATTAAAAATGCTTCTTTAATGTTCTAGGGCGAAAATAATAACAATAATTATCATTAATTTATTAGGTGATCATGGACCCACTTAAAAGTTTGAGTTCCACCGATGTCCCTTTCTTTCTCCTGGCTAACGTACGCTCTCTTTTCTCTTCTCTCTCTTCCTCCGGCCACAAAAAAAAAAATTCAAAATTATAACAAATAAGAAACCGCTAAACGCCGCCGTTTTCTCGGGAGAGAGAATCAAATCGCAACAATCATGGCGGAGAACGGGAACTCCAAGCCGGTAGAAACCCCTAGCACGCCGGAGGAACTTAAACCGCAGGACAACCCGGCGCCACGTCAGCAACAGGAGGACGAAGGCAACGCCGCCGCTTCCCAAGCTCCTAATCCGGATTCTGGAAGGACTCCGTTTTCTAACCTCAGCCAGGTCGACGCCGACCTCGCCCTCGCCCGCCGCCTCCAAGAACAGGTCCGCTCCTTTTCTTTTTTCATTTTCTTCTTCCATTTCTTTCAATTTGATGTTAGTTAGTGGGAGTTTAGTTGTTGTTAGGGTTTAGGGAGTGATCGGATTTTTGGATTGGTGTAGGAGAGGGCGTATATGATGCTGAGGATGAACAACAGAGGAGTGTTTGGCAGTGTTGGGGGAAGCTACTTCCACGTCGAGGACGAGGATGATGACGATGATGACGAGGATTTCGATGATCCCGAGCTTGAGCACGACGACGTTGAGGATAGCGTTGATAATGGGAACAGAGCAGCAGTCAATCTGGACGTGTCTGATGGCGAAGAGGAGGATGACGAGTTCGAGGATGACGATGATGTGGATGCGTCTGATGCACATATTGATCTCGAGGATGATGATGATGAAGATGAGGATGACGAGGAGGAGGAGGATGATTTGGGTGTCGAGTTTGATCCGGAGGTGTATACCACTGATGAGGCATACGCGAGGGCATTGCAGGATGCAGAGGAGAGGGAGATGGCTACGAGGCTGTTTGCCATTGCGGGGATACATGATCGTGAGTGTTACTGTCTCAATTGCCTTTTGATGGGATTTGTGTTGTTTCTTGGTTCTGAACTTTATAGAACCAAACTAAATGCTCAAGGTTTCTGATTTTTCTGCTTTTCGTGTGTAGTAGTGGGTGAAGTTATGGACCATGAGAATCATGGTGGCATCTCTCAGGTATCCATTACCAACTATTTCCTTGAACTAGCTTGCAGTTTCGAGATTCTTACCTAATTTTCTGTTGCAGTTTGGTAATGGTCAAGTAAATTTTGTCATTGGTATTACTAGGTCGAAATGTGTAATAGTTTAATACTGTTGTTTTGGTATATCAATTTAGTGCGGTTTTAGGTGTGATGAGACTTTTGGAATTTGGATACAAAATTTGAAAACCGTTTTGGAGGTGTAATCTTCTAGTAGACCATTTACAGATAGAGTTTTCATCAAATCTAGCCACATTCAGCTTTTGGACATGAGCGGTATGAGAACTTTTCTTTTGGTGCATGCCACTGTTTTTCATCATCTATCCTCAGTAACTTTTTCCCCTTTGTAAGTACGCTTAGAGTTTGAGGGTTAAATGGCACTGCACTGAATTTGTGAAACGATGTGATGGGAGAAAAAAATTGCCACAGCTCCCTGTAATTGTAGCATGATTACTGATTACAGCTCATAATCTATTAAGTGTTATTTCGAACGTGAAGTTTTCTATATTGTTTGCATCCAAGGTATAAGAAACTGTCTCTGTATGTATTGGTCTGTTCTTTGAGCATATATCGAATGCCCATAGTTGGAAATGTTTGGAAGCTCGTATTTTGCTCTGCTGGTTACACCTTTCTGTATTGGTCTCATTCTCTGTTGCATGATCAGGATATGTGGGAAGAGGTTGACCCTGATGAACTTTCCTATGAGGTATGCTGTGAATAACTCTACTATGTTTACTAACTCTAGTAAAGTTCCAATGTCAACTTGTTGCTTAGACAGTAATGTAATTATTTCAGGAGCTGCTTGCTCTAGGTGAAGTTGTTGGCACTGAGAGCAGAGGTCTATCAGCTGACAGAATTGCTTCTTTGCCTTCAATAAACTACAAATCTGGCAGCAGCCAGAATGGAACCAATGACTCGTGAGTGCAAATGCGTGTCTTGTACACATGTTAACTATCACTTAAGCTGTTACGGAATTCTAACTTGTGTATTGGATTTTCAGCTGCGTGATTTGCCGTTTGGATTTTGAAGACGGCGAGACCCTCACATTGCTTTCTTGCAAGCATTCTTACCATTCCGAATGCATTAATAATTGGTTGAAAATAAACAAGGTATGTTGCTATGTCCTACTTTGGTCGATACTTCCATTTGAAGTGGCTTGCAAATTTTGGTTCGAATATCCTCATGCGGTGTCTTTTCATGTTAAACACCATTCCTTCTCTGTTAATCTTGTAATTAGCTTTCCATGTGCGATTCAAACATTCCCTTGGTACAATCCACGGGATTTTGTCTGGAACATCTCGAGTTCTTTGCAACAGACCACTGCCATTTAAATGTTCAAGAAAAGGCCAGATCAAAGCACTTACATTGTTTCCTCTATTGCCTTGCAGGTGTGCCCTGTTTGCAGCACCGAAGTTTCCACTTCCGGGCACAGCTAGTATTACCCGAAGTCCGTGCACAGGATTAGCTTGTGCTTCCCTTGTACCTTTGTACTCCATCTCTTGATGGAAGGCCATTATGTACTTCTCTTTGTATTTCATCGAAACTACAGCCCTTGGGCATTCTTTCCTCCTAGTTAATGTGGACTTTCCTCACTGTCAAATATCAGGGCTGCCCAGATTCTGTTGATCTTTTTATCAGAATCTTACGATATCTTATGAACGAGGATATGCCTACTTCTAAGTGATTGGATCCCTGGAGTGGTATTTTCTGTGCGCTTCTTTTCTTTAAAGACAAGGTCCTGGTTCTATTACCACGCCGAACTTGTAAATGTTGAATGCTTCACTTCAGTGCAAGTGCATCGTCCAGAACACTAGCATTGTGTCTTTACTGGATTTGCTCAAAAGATGCAAGTCGATGTCGGAGCTGAGACAGATCCATGGTTTGGTTGTCTGTTCCGGGTTCTCCCAGAACGACGCCGTTGTTTCGGAGCTCATCTCCGCATCTTCACTATCAAACGTCGAGTACTCTCACCGGCTTCTCATCGACATTTCGAACCCGAGAGCGTTCCACTGGAATGCTGTCATACGTGGCTATTCCCAGAGCAAGAACCCCAACAAATCAATCTCTGTGTTTGTTGATATGCTTCGGAGTGGTCTCTTACCTGATCACTTGACTTACCCTTTCGTCATCAGGTCCGTGGCCCGTCTCTTGAGGAGAGAGCTTGGAAGGTCGATCCATTCGCATGCTCTGAGAAATGGTCTTTCTCGAGATAGGTTTGTATCAAATTCTTTGATCCATATGTATGGATCATATGCAGGCATAGATGACGCGAGGAAGGTGTTCGATGAAATGCCTGTGACGAACTTAGTATCGTGGAACTCAATGGTTGATGGATATGCTAAGTGCGGGGATATGGTTTCAGCTCGCCAGTTGTTCGACATGATGATCGAGCGAGATGTTGTTTCGTGGAGTTCGCTGACTGATGGATATGTGAAGAGCAAGGAGTACGGAAATGCAGTAGCTGTGTTCGAGAAGATGTTGGTTTCAGGTCCGAGACCTAATGAGGTTACGATGGTCAGCGTGCTGTGTGCTTGTGCTCATCTAGGTGCCCTTGACAAAGGAAAAATAATGCATCAGTATATAGTCGATAAGGAGTTGCCGTTGACGCTGACCTTGAGGACCTCCCTAGTGGATATGTATGCCAAATGTGGAGCTATCGAGGAAGCTCTCAATGTTTTTCGAGGAGTTCCGAAGGCTGAGACAGATGTGTTGATCTGGAATGCGGCAATTGGAGGGCTCGCAACTCACGGTTTGTTTAACGAGTCGTTGGATTTGTTTTGGGAGATGAAACATGCAAGGGTTAAACCAGATGACATCACATACTTGTGCCTCTTGAGTGCCTGCGCACATGGTGGGCTCGTGAAAGAAGCATGGCGTTTCTTCGAACATCTTTCCGAACCTAAGGTAGAGCACTACGCAAGTATGGTGGATACCATGGCTCGGGCTGGCCAGGTAAACGAAGCATACCATTTTCTGGATCAAATGCCGATTCGACCAACTGCTTCGATGCTTGGTGCGCTGCTCAGCGGATGCATCAACCTGAGGAAGATGGACTTGGCAGAAGCAGTAGGCAAGAAGCTGATAGCTCTGGACCCTGATCACGATGGAAGATATGTCGGCCTATCGAACGTCTATGCTGCATCTGGGAGATGGCGTGAAGCGAGAAGAACAAGAGAAGCCATGGAAAAGAGAGGCGTCAAGAAGTATCCGGGCTACAGCTATCTGCAGATGCCCGGAGCTCTCCATAGATTTATCGCGCAGGACAAATCGCATCCTCGCATCGCACAAATCTACGAGACGTTGAGCTTGATTGTCAGCGAAATGAAACTTTTTGCTGCATATGAAAGCCTGGAGAATTGTTGGTATGTCGAGGAAGTTGCATGATTTGGAATTCGAATTCGCTGTTTTCCTTGGTTTTCTTGGCTGTTCTATGCATGTTCTTATACAACTGCATAGCCCGCGAGTCTCGTTGACTAGCAAGCTCTGAATATGATTCACGAGGTTGGTCCATCCACGAGTATGATCCCGCGAATGTGATCTAGCAGAAACTGACCCTTGGTTTTCTGGACATTCACTTAACTTATTATTCCAAGTTTTAAATGGGTGAACGAAGTGTCAAAATTTAGATGATTAAATTTTAGAATTGCCAAATTTTTAGACACTCCTACACGAAATATCAAATTTTTTATAGCAGTTGATTTTTGAATCATAAGTTAACTCCCATTCACTCGAACAAGGTAACCAAGTTCAAGATTTTAACATTAAATCGTATTAAATTTCATTTTTTTGTGTATGTCATCATATACTTTTTTTCGTGAATGCCCATTTATCTTATTTAGACTTCTTAGTTTAAAATTGATAATTTAATCCAGTAACTTCTTAACAACTAATTGTTATTTTTCGTATTCCGGTTTCGCAAAAATGTTTAGTTATTTTTTTTGTATAAAAATATTTAGTTATTACTTGTTACAATCATTGTTCTCAGAAACGACCCAGAGGTCAACACGGAATTGGGTTCGACTTTCAGGTTAGTTGGTTTGACCAGTCCAACTGCTAGTCGGACCAGATTTTTTTTCTTCTATTTTCTTCTATTTTTTGAAATATATATAAATATGTAGATAAATAATTGATGTAATAAATTAATAGTAACATATAAACATACTAATTTTTATAAAATATACCAGATAAAATATTTACAAATAGATAATATCGAAAAAAATAAAATCATGAATTAGTGAAATTTTTTGGTCGAACTATTCTGATCGGACGGCAAACCATCCGGTCTGACTTGATTTCGTCCGTCTCGAACGGTGAACGAATTTCTAACCAAAAAAAGGCTGTTGAGTGGCCCAATTGGTGGTCTGACTGACCCAACCGCCAATGGTTACAATCCAAGTACAGTATTGGTTGGTTTTATAAGGAATACTTTGTCTCCACCGGGAAGTCTCTTCGACTCTTTGCTCCACCGACCTTAACCTCCCCAAAACCGCCAAAGAAGAAAGATGGAAAAAACAACAAACGAGCCAAAACCTCCCCAACCTCAGCAGGAGGTTGACCGTATCAGTGAATTACCTGACGGCGTCCAAATCCACATCCTTACCTTCCTCGACACAAGGGACGCCGTCAAGACCGCCGTCTTGTCACGGCGTTGGCATCGCACGTGGGCCCACGTGCCCCACATCAAGCTCCACCTCATCCGCGTGGATGACCCTACGATGCTGTCCCTCGACGGAACCCTAGCCTCCCACGCCGCCCCCGCGATCTCCAAATTCGAACTCCGGCTCGAACACTGCCAGTCCGTAAGCATAGGGATGGTCGACCGGTTAATTCGTCGCGCCGCGACACGCCACGTGGAGTATCTAAGCTTGGACTTATCTGGTTTGGTCCACCCCTGCAAGTGCGCTATATAACCGATTACTTGTACTCCCAGCCTTCGTTGAGGGAGTTGAGAACTGCATCTTGTATCTATTTCGCTACGGGGACGGTGAATTGGGGGTCGCTTAGGGTTTTGAATGTTTGGGGTGGGCATATAGTAGAGGAGATTGGGGATGTGCTGTCGGGGTGTCCCTCGCTCGAGTCGTTGTCTCTGTGTCGTGTCCAAATGTCCGGTGAGATGCGCATTGTTCACGACAAGTTGAAGAGATTGCGGTTAGATAACTGTTGGAGTTTAGATCTTTGGGGGAGTTTCAGGAAGTTGTTGGAGTTTCATCTTAGGGCTCCTCAGCTCGAGGAGTTGGAGATTTTGGGAGATTGGGAGTGGATCAGCTGTAAACTGATTGACATCCTGTCCTTGGTCCGCGTTCGTCTCATTCTCTTATTCAGGTTATCTTACGATGATGTTAATCGGATGGACGCGTTCAAGGTGCTTTTCGAGAGGGTTCGAGACTGCCAAGAACTAGTTATTGAAATTCACTGCCAAGGGGTAATTATTTCCTGCTATCTACTTAACGAATTTGGATGCATCCCTAGATATCGTATTTCGCGGACTCGTTATCTTTCGGGTGTCGTTGAACATGTGAATTACATGGAGCTCTAGATATTGTCTAGATGTGTTAGAAGTGGGAAAAATCTTTCACCATAATTACCTGTGTTAGTTCACTGTGCTTATCTTTTATCATGCTACTTGGTGAGAGCACAACTACAGTCACTTGGATCATTTCCAACTATTTCCTTACCACATTAGCCAATTCGGTAACTACTATAATAAACCACAGTTTGTGGTCTGGTCCATTAAATGCATGAATTGTCAACTATAACTAAAGATTCAAGAGTTGAAACAATTAGAATCTTTGCACTTTTTTTTTTATTGCCAGTGCATTTCTGTCGGGGTGATATCAAGCACAGTAAACAAAATTGTTAATAAGCTGCTTTGTTCATGATGTATGAATCGTAGTTCCCTTATAGCCCATCTGTGTTTCATTACTTGGATGAGTCGCTGCTCGTTTGTTATTTTATTTTATTCATGAAATGTAAGCAAGTTCAGTGGCTTTGTTTTGACAACATTCTTTCTCGGTTGTTGTTGTTAATTTCTTTAGGATCTTTTTAAAATGGTGACCGATTTCGTGTATCCTGCATTACCTCAACGGAAGTGTTTAGTCCTCAAAGTGCCCATTGACGAGGTAAATGTTTGTTGTCTTTGTCATTGCCTAATTTCAAGAGTTTGGATACACATTTTGATCTGAGTAAGATTTGATCCAGAAGATATTTATTCTTAAATCATCCATAGGAATGAGCAGCATTAAACTCCTCTGGCAGTTTTTTGGTTGTAACAGATGCATGGATAACTTCTTCCTCTGGAATATTAATTACTACAAATTCTGACATAAATTGTTTCCCGCAGTCATCAGATGATGAGGTCCTTTCCGAAGATGAATAAATCTATCGCTTTGAAGATCGGATGTTGAGGAGCAACGCCTTAGATAATTTTTTTGCCGATGTCAGAATTATGGAGCTTCACGGGTTCATATTCGATGACCAAAGGTTTGCTTTTGTGAAATTTCTGGTGAAGTAGTCAATGGTCTTTGAGAATACCATAATTCCGTAGGTATTTTAATTAGAATTAGAATCAAGTAGGAATGGTATTTGAAGTAAAAAACTTGACCGAAATGCTTGAGAAACTGAATTGCAAATCATGTCCATTTTTCTGGAACCCAATATTACTGATGATCAATTTCGTCTTCCTTCACTTTCTTCCACATAAAGAAGTTGGAAGTCAAAATTTAATTTCTCGTAATTAAGACGGGTTTCGTGGGAGGACAAATTGCATCCTCGCATGGCACAAATCTACGAGATTTCGAGTTTGATTGTCGGCGAAATGAAACAATTTGCTGCAGATGAAAGCCTAGAAGATTGTTGGTATGTTGAGGAAGTTGCATGATTCAGAACACGAATTCGCTGTTTTTTCTTGGGTTTCTTGGCTGTTTTATGCATGTCCAGTTCTACTTTTTCGAGCTGCTGCTGGTCTTATACATCTGCATAGCCCGCGAGTCTCGTTGACCAGAATATAACTCTGAATATGATCCACGAGGTTGCTCAATCCACAAGTATGATCCCACGAATGTGATCGAGCAGAAGCCGGTCATTGATAGTCTACCAACCGTACGATGGAGAAGTCGGCAAGCAAGGAGAAGTCTATTACTGAGACGATAGTACTAAAAAAGAGCTATCACGCAAATCCCATCAATGTTGCTCTAACTTGATCATACAACTTGTTTTCCTAACAAGTGGATTTCCAAAAGTCCCAAGTAGGATTAGGCTTCATCCCTGACCATAATCTTCAACACCGGGGTCAAGACATGTGATTGCCTCATGGATGAGGTCATGTGCCATGTCAATGGATCTCTGCTCGGGTGCGTAGGACGCCTTCTCCCTCTCCAACGATGTTGTCGCTAGTTCCCGATCAAACTCGGATTTGTCACAGATGTGTGCTTTAAAATCTATACTAGCCTGATGAAAAGTGCTCACCCCTGAGCCTGGCATACTCAGCTTGCAACCCTTGGCCGTCTAACTTAACTTCCGCTAATTTCTCCTAAATGCGAGCTGGCTCTGCCCGAAGGCGAGATGCTTCCCCAGCGTTGGCTAGGACAGCATTCTTCCTCTTCTCGCAGTGCCTTGATTGGCAAGTATTCGGCCAGCCTCGCCTCCATGATGGTACTAGCCTCTTCTCAGGTCTTTGAGTGAGCAGCCACCTCTTGTTCCCGAGAAGAGATGGTTTGGAGGTACCTCTGACCAATCTTGTACCTAGAAAAAAGAAGCATTAGTCGGATAGCTTGGTCTAAAAAAATACGGTATAAGTAGCAAGGGTCAAGAGGTTTACATTTTAATGGTATTGAAGAAGTCTTTACATAGTTCAACGACTATCTGATGCTGGGTAATGAAGCCTGGCCCCTGTGTAAAAAAGTGCAGAGAACAGTAATATACCTTCAAATTCCTAACTTGATAAGGACAGCCTGCAGGAATAAAACCCGCATCACCGTGTTTTTGAACAAATGTCCATGGCAAGATGCCTGCGCATTGCATAGTAGCAGAAATTTTGATGCATATCCAGGAAAAATGAGCGGTGAAGACTAACCATATTCTTCTTTCAGCCTCCTCCTATGTGCCACGGTCAAGTATAAGGTTTTATAATGTAGATTCTTACAATATATCGATAATCAATATCGACGTACTTACAATTGGCAGTGGGCAGCAAAAAGTATGCCTGAATTCTTTGAAGTGGTCGAGAAGATATGCTTCCAAATTTTGTAGTCTCCCAAAGAGCACCAATTTCACTGGCAGCTTGAAGCTTTCCTTGGCGGATTTCGTGACAACACATAAGATAGATAAGAAGAATAATAGCTTTTTATGTTGGAAAAATTCGAAATTGATCATCCAAATTTTCTTTGCAACAACTTGAGTCAAGCTAAGAGCAGAATAATATCCTTGTCAACTGTTGGGGTCGGTTTGTCCTTACGACTCCCGGAACATAAGGATCAATGTCCCTTACTTCAGATATGCCATGTGTAAGGCAACCATGACAAGAAATCAGGCAAGCTACTGAGCAAGGGTCTCTCCTTCATGTAATGCCTCTCATCTGTTCTCACCTCGACAATGCTGGTCCTTCTCAGATGACATCGAGTCTTTGATTATTCTCAGATTGTGGTTAGTTTGTGTTAGACGGAGGACAAGTATCATTCTTGTTTTTTTATTTTTATTTTTGCTGTTCTATGCATGTTCAGTTCTACTTTTTCGAGCTGCTGCTGGTTCTTTTACATCTGCTTGGCGTGCAAGTCTCGTTGACCAGATTCCATCCACGAGTATGATCCCGTAAATGTGAACGAGCACAAGCCCGCCATTGATTGTCTACCAACCATAAGATGGAGAAGTTGGCAAGTATGGTGGACAGTACTGACCAAGTAGACAAAGCACAACGTGTTCTTGATCAAACTCCGAGAGGATAGTAAAGAGAAGCCTAAGCCTATTACTGAGAAGATAGTATAAAAAAGAGCTATTATGTAAAGATCATAGAAGTTGCGCTAGCTTAATCATCCAAAAACCAGTTAGAATACTGCACAATGGGATAATTGGTAGGTTCCCTTCGCCAAAATCATGGTTTCGGCACGATGCAAAAACCATCACAAAATATACACAAAAGTATGATGATATCAAGGGACTGAGCCGGGTGACTCAAAATCCGCATCCATGGTTGTTACCGGATTGTGATTCCATGGTAGAGTACATGAAGAAAGAGGAAACGGTGGAGGGTGAGGCATCTATTGTCGAGGCTGTAGCGGAATGCCATGGAATGCCAGTAAATCAGCCATCGATGCAGTAAGCCAGTCAAGATGCTCCTCGACGCGACTCAACCTCCTCTCCACATTGTCCTGCCATGAAGTAGAAAGACCTTCCTCAACACCCGGGGCATCATGAGCAACCAGCTTCGGCGTTGTCACGGGTGAAGTAGGCTCATTATCGGCTATCTCCTCCGCCTCAGCCTCCCCAACTCCACTCAACTTCCTCTCCACATTGTCCTCCCACGAAGTAAGAAGACCTTCCTCAACATCCGGGCAACCACGAGGAACAGGCGTTGTCACAGGTGGAGTAGACTCGTCATCATATATACCCTCGGCATCAGCCGCCCCAC
This sequence comes from Hypericum perforatum, assembly GCA_012979155.1. Lineage (NCBI taxonomy): Eukaryota > Viridiplantae > Streptophyta > Magnoliopsida > Malpighiales > Hypericaceae > Hypericum > Hypericum perforatum. The sequence continues at coordinate 197,917 of SOPF01027774.1, forward strand.
CAGCGGAAATGTCTGAATTGGCTGAGGCTTCCGACACCTCAAGTTGCTCGGCATGGGACTGGGTCACATGCTCCTCCAGGCCACCTAAATCATTCAACAGCCCTTGCGTAGGCCAGGTAGGAGCAGCCTCGGGTGTCGAAACGCTAGTAGGACTATTAGAGCTCGCCCCCACAGAGACAGAAGGCCATCCTCTTCGTGGTCGCTTTTTGGCAACGTGTTTAATCTTTACCTTTCTATGTTCCGGAACAAAGAACATACCATTCTCCAAAATTTTCACAGCCCAGCTCATGGCATGCAGGCACATTTTTCGTACCTGTTATGAGCATCATTTTAGATGACAGCAAAGCATAAAATCGAACTTTCATGTAGCAGTTTGACGATAATGAAAACAATGAAACAATACAGACCATGATATCCAAACCGTTGAAACAATGCTTTTCAAATATGACCAGAAGTGTTTGCTGGTTTCTTCGAAGCCAGTTAAGTGCAGGAAAAGCTTGGAATGTAAGATATTTGGACAAAACAATGAAAATCTATCGCTCTCGGATCAACAATTGATTAACCTCGTATTCATACGAATTAAACAGCACTATTAACTTGGGTACCAAAAGCTGACCGATCCATACTTGTAACAGCTAAACAAATAATTTGAAAACCAGTTGTGGTATGATTGATTTTCAAACCTGCAGCTCAAGCATCTTATTCCTTGAATCAAAGCAATGCAAAATTGCAAACACATTTGGAATTCATGCAACAGAACTTGCAAGGAACAGAAAAGAGCAATATCTCAGTCAAATAATATACCTCTAATTTGTCCTCCTTAGCTACATGATTCATTGGAAGTGTGCGGAACTCCTCCGTCAATCGGATACACTCGCCAACATTCTCGGGGGACACAAAGTTCAGAGCTACCTTTATGCACGACTTTGAGGTCGAAAAATAATGCCTTAGGCGACGAAAGGAATCTAGTTTCTTTATGCCAGAGAGAAACCAACAAAAGTACAGAGAACAGTAATATACCTTCAAATTCCTCACTTGAAAAGGGCAGCCCGCAGGAATAAAAACCGCATCTCCGAGTTTTTGAACAAATGTCCATGGCTCAATGCCTGCACATCGCATAATAGCAGAGATTTAGATCAAAAATCCAGGATAAATACTATCTTGAACTGAAAAGATGAGCAGTGAAGACTAACCATATTCTTCTTTTAGCCTTCTCTTATGTTCCGCAGTCAAGTAAAAGGTTTCATCATGTATAGGGTGAACAACCTGATCACCAGAGATCATGAATTCTGAAACACCAAAAACGTGCATTCTGACAATATATAGATAATCAATATCGACGTAGACTTACAAGTGGCAGTGGGCAGCAAAAAGTATGCCTGAATTCTTTGAAGTGACCGAGAAGATATGCTTCCAACTTTTGTACATCTTCTCTCCGGAAAATGTCCCAAAGAGCACCACCTTCCTTGTTACTTTCCGAATCCATTCCATCAGCTGAGGTTGCACCATTATTGGTAAATTGGCCTCGGGGTATCACTTCAGGTTTTTTAAGCCCACTGTTACTGCCTCCAAAAAGCTCTCTTTCATCTTGCAGATTGTGCTTTTTCTTCAATCTCTCTATTGTGTTAAGTTTCCCAGGAGTAAGGGTAAATTCAGCAGTGTGTGTCAATATGTTAACCTGAAAGAACCAACTTGTAGTATTAGCTGCTGGGACTCGACCGACAAGTACATCAAGAACAAAGTTGGTATAAAGTGAGCTACATTAGGGATCTCTAATCTTCATGACAATTGATTCCGACAATTACGAGATCAAAGGGAATGCAGAAGAAACAGAAACACAATTTAGCCACTGGTTTTAGCAGACGTTCCAAGTCACAAGTCACAGCAAATTTGGTATGCTAAAATAATAGCTTGTTGGGACCAGAACCATTAGAATATCATCGACTGGCATGTTGAATTAACTACTACTAATGGCTCTATTGTCAAACAAAGGATATATTGCCTCAGAAATGCAAAAAGAATAAATAGCAGTGAAGGAAAAAGGATCTCCGTAAACTTCCTTTAACATATAAATTATATACTCTGATGATAGCAGGGAAAACATAGGGACAATCTGGACATACAGCATCAGACATGCCACAATGGAGCTTGGTTACAGAATCTCCACGCCCGAGCTCATGGGCAACTCCATAAGCAATATCCGTCTTGGGCCACATATCTGGTTTCAAAGACTTTGGAGACAATCTGGCAGCTAAATTCAATGGACCCTCTTCCGGGTGTGTGTACTCTTTGAAGGGCAAGCAACAGATGAACTCATCACCATGCCGTGGCAAGCCCTCATGGAACATATTGGACGGAGGCCAATCCTTTAATTTTAACAGCTGTGGCCATCCTTTACCATCAAATGGACATTCTAAATATCCTTGGAAGAACTTGTGGACTCTGATATTACTCTGCAAACAAGAACACTATATCATAATCCATTGTTCATTTATCTAGAAGACTAGATGGTCTAAGTGTCAGTTATGTGTATTATGTATTAGTCTATTACATCTGTAATTCTAGATTATGACAGCTGTATTAGCAGCTATTAGCCTGGTAATTAATGCAACTAGTCATTGCTAATATAACGGCTATTAGAGCTTTTGCAGAATAGATAGTTCCAATATTATTACCCTAAAAATAAGTTCCAAGATTATTGAATTAATTAGGCTAGCAAATCATGTATAAAACCAGTTCTGTCTGATCAATAAAGCAAGCGATTCATCTCTTCAATTCCGCAATTTCTTTACATTAATGAAACCTCTGAAATGAATAACGGGGAAAGTGCCCAGAAGCTAATTGGTACTCCTATGCCACAATAAAAAATTTAAATAACTGGAAAATATTTGTGTGAAGCATGATCCAAATAGACAAACAGATGCGCTACTGAAAAAACTCACTGACCTCGCGCCAATCAAGGCAATCTATAACCTTTACATCCAAAAGTTTATTGTGCTTATCACTTTTGACCTGGCGAAAGGCACGCCACATGACCATTGGATCCCAGCTCAGGCCAGTCCCAGTTTCAAGCACATTGCTTACAACTACAGGTTCCGCTCTCTTCCAATGGTGCTGAAAATGCTTGAAATCCTCCCCTGTGATATCCCTGGCAGCAGGACAAAATATAGAGTTGTCTCTCGAACCTTCTCGAGATGCTGCTTTCAATAATTTGCTACTGCTATCTCCATTTGGGTTAAAGCAAGCACATTCTACAGCACTTGCATTCATCTCAAGTTCATGTGTTCTAACAACATTGTCCACCTTCTTTACCAACTCTGAGACAAAATTTTCTCCAAGTAGATGTTTCAGCTCTAGATTGCCACTGCCACAACCACAACGAATGCTTCCATCTTCATTGTTTTTCCACAGAGTTTCGGAAGTCTTCTTTTCACCATTTTGTGCAAGTCCGGCTTCGGGAATATCTACTATTGTGCCCTTCTCGCCATGCAAATACTCATATCCCCGGCAAATATATTCCACATCAACATTTTCATTGGGAGCTTGAAGCTTTTCTTCACGGATTTCGTGACAACAGATAAGACAGAGATAAGAAGAGCAATGATTACAGCTTCTATGGTAGTCAAAGATGGAAGTCTGGCAACTGGTGCTGAAGGAAACAAAAGAAACACTTATTACAATGTTGACATTGCACCAACAAAGTCAAGTTTCAGGTTCACATGAGACAGGGCCGTACCAAAACAGGCGCTCATTGATGTTACAATCAGCCTTCTGTAATTTAATCTCTTCATTTGACAACCCTGCAATCGTTGTTCGAAGAAGAAGAATCAGATCAAGAAGCATTCCATTATTTTACCAATCCACACCATCTACAAGCCAAAACAAAGGATAGTCAAGTTTGAAACCATCTTCGACCGCGATCTAACAGAAGTACCTTGTAATCCAGCCTCAATCTGTTTCTCCTTCGACTGCATTCCGTCGAGATCCTTCAAGTAAGGAAGAAGAGCTTGTAGCAAATTTTTGCAATGCTCTATTTTCTCTTCCTTACTGAGCTTAACATCTTTATTTCCAAGTTCCTACAACAATACATTAGAGAAGGGTTTCAACATCTGCTTTCATCGAGGAACCAAACAATCATTTCTTATCAGGAGCCAAAGGAACATTATGTGTAGTGTACAACTGACCCCCCGAGTATCCAGGCGCAAGCAGCTTTTACAATTGCAGTTTTGACGACAAGCGGGACAGGCAGCTGCAACTTCATCATGTGTCATCTTAGGATACCTAAAACAAGAAGAAAGGGACACAACCAATGATCGGCAAACTATCCACACACAAAAAGAAACCAATGATTGGTAAACTCAATAAGAAGGATGGGGCCTCACTAGTTCATAAACAGTGAGACAAGAAGCCCGTTTATCAGTATCAATTATGCTATCCTATAACCGAACAAAGTTGCATAAACTAAAATAAGCTATGTAAATACCCAACCATAGTTTAGTTAGTTTTTTGGCCGAAACCACCAGCTATTCTCATACCCTTGCCAGTCAACTAATCCACCAAATTCTAGCCTAGCAGGATAATGGAGGTTAAAGTAAACAAATTACCAGGTAGCTATGCAAAGATAGCAATAGCGCCGGCTGTCGCCGCACTTAAGGCACCTCACAACGGGGCCCTTGTCGTTCCTCTTGCATTGGTGGCAGTTGCTCTTCGTAGGATCACGCTTGCGTTTCGGCTTTAACAATTCCTCAACACTCCCCGAATAATCACTTAACCCTTCGTCTACATCCCGCCCAGCTCGCCCTTTCCTCTTCTTTTCTCCATTACTCTTTCCCACGTTCTTCTCCCCAACTCGATTCCGCTTCTTCGACAGTTCTTCTTCGAATTGGCTCTCAACCACAGCATATTTCACCCTGTTCAGACTCCCCCTCAAAGAACCCACTTCCTTCCCGGGTTTGTTCTTCCTCGTCCTTCCTATTTCCGTAGGCTCCTCGTCTTCCTCCTCAGCGACAAGGTCCCCTTCTCTTACCCCTCCTCCTTCCTCGCTGTCAAAGCTCCCGTCTTTCTTACCCATTGGACTCCCCTCCTCCGCTGGGACTTCTTCCTCCGAAACTTGTGGGTTTTTAGGAACCCCCCAACGCCTTTTCCTACGCTTCGCCATTGCTCATGAACTTGCCCAAAGATGCCAACTTTCTGGACTCCTACTATAGGACAATATTACTATTCTGGAGGTTTACCAGTGGAGGAGGTGGAGGGGTGGGAGCGGGAAATGGCCACTCAAGTTATTTTCTTTCTAATTTTATAAAGAAAAAATTTGACAAATGTGTTGAATAAGAGAAAAGACCATTTAAGTAAGGTAACTATGTTTGTCCAAAAATCACCTTAGTATTATGTGGGCTGTGATAAAAAATCTTTCAATCGAATCATACATCACCGAATTCACATCACTTTGGTCAACGGGTAGCTGCCCAGATTTGGACTCTCCAAACGACATCGATTTTGTCTGACGTGGTTCGCCATGTCAAATTTTCCTTATAAATTAGGAAAAGACAATTTAAGCACTCAATGATTTACCAAAAAATCACTTTAGTATCCTGTGATAAAAAAATTTAATCAAGTCAAATCTTAACCAATTTAAATCAATTAGGTACACGGGCAACTGTCGAAACCATCCCCATCAATTAGTTCCATGGGCGATAATGGATTTTCCTTGCTCGCGTCACCTAGGGTTTTCGAGAAATGGAATTCTGAAATGAATAGCTTGTTCTTGTTCTCCTCGTCGTCGCCTTGGGACCTGGACCTGGGGCCAAGACCGAGAAGACATGATCGCGAAGGCGAGCTTGGAGAATGTGGTTTTCGCTATCGCCGCCTCTTCTTTAACATCAGAGTCGAAAGGGGCATCGTCGTTGGCTTTGGGTTTGGGTTTGGTTGGTGGGCGAGCGATTTCTTCTTCATCTTTCTCTCGTCTTTGAGAATTGTAGGTTCGGGGTCTGGATTCACGGATCTCAAAGAAGTTCTTGAGTACTTGTGACAGAGTGGTGGGTAACTACCGTGCCGGGGAGGAGCTGGGCCAGATCGTCGTCAGTGGAGCGGTTATTTCGGCATCTGCATGTGGATCTAATTGATTTAAATTGACTAAGATTTAACTCGACTGAAAGATTTTTTACCGCGGGATACTAAAGTGATTTTTCAGTAACTGACGTAGTAAGACGGTGATGTGGCATGACATTAGGAAAGAGAAGAGTAGAGAGTCGAAATTCGGGTAGATTCCCGTTGACCAAAGTGATGTGAATTCGGTGATGTATGACTCGATTGAAAAGTTTTTTACCACATAGTACTAAAATAATTTTTGGGCAAACCACATAGTATTTAAGGTATATTTTCCATTTATAAATATGAAAATTTGAGTTGCCTAATAAATATACTAGCACAAAAGTCAGTGTCATTAACTACAGGGATTTCATGTTAGAGAATTTTCTGATTTTCTTTTATTAATTAGAAGATCCAGGTGTGCCACAAACAAATTGGTAACGCGACTTATTTGATAGATCAAAGTAGTCTCACACAAGGTAGTCACTAGCGCAATAGCGGGCAATAGCGGTGACCCCCTCAAAATGGCATAGCGGGCTGCTATTTCCCGCTATTTCGCGCTATAGCTGCGCTATAACGGGAAAAAAAGCATAACGGGTGGGTCGGATTTCCGCTATAGCGGCCGCTATAGCGCGCTATTGACAACCTAGGTTTCACATTTATCTTATACTCGATAAAAATTCTGTAGTTCTCGACTAAACAAAACCATTACTTTATCGAAATTTCCTCTTCAACAACTTGAGTCGGGCTAATAGCAGAAAAATATCCTTGCCAATTGTTGGGGCCGGATTATTACCAAGCAACATGTTTTCTGAAGAAAAAAAACATACCTATGCAAAATTATATAAATAAAGTACAAAGTGCTTCATTAGACAATGATCATAATAGAAGATGGCAACTACTGCTTTGTGGTCTCCTCCCCCTTCCTTGGCCTGCCTCTGCCTCTTTTCTTGGGCACCTTCTCATTTGAAGCATCTTCTTCCACTGGCTCTGAGCTGTGACGATTAGCAGCTTCGTCATCTGCAACATCATCATCATCTACCCTCTTTAAGCTGTCACGATTCGCAACTTTTTCAAATTTGTCGTCGGTTTCCTCTACTTTCCTGTTCATGCATGCATTCATTTGAACCATGACGAGAGATCGATGTATATATCTAGAAAGACGATATCAGAAACACAAGTGGCATTAAGTTTTCAGGGACTCACTCTTTTGTGACATCCTTTCTTGATCTGCGTCCTCGCCTCTTAGGAACCTCCTCTTCCTTAACTGCTGCATCTTTTTCTACCAGCTGTAATCTGTCACGCAACCATTCATTCGAACAGCGCTAAACAAAAGGTTGATACGTAGCTAGAAAGTAGAAGCTTAGCAGTAAAAAACGAAGCATCGACTACTATCTGGATCAAAATACAAGGACGGACACAAGGTGCACTAAGTTTTCAGGGACTCACTCTCCACTGTTCTCCACAACTTCCACAGCCCAGTTCATAGCATGGAGGTACATTTTTCGCACCTGTTACGAACAACCATTAGACTAAACTCCAACTATTACAAACTAAAAGTGCAATCGTATAAACTCAGGTATCGGACACTGGCAAATCCAGGCTTGGAACAGTTGAACCATTGCTTTTAAATTAGCTGCAGGGTGGTTAATTCTCAAAACTGAAGCACAAACATGTTATTCCTTGAATCAAAGCAATTCAAACGCTTTCCAAATCCATGCAACAGAACTTTCAAGCACTTGAAAACAGCTATATCTGTTGTTTAGAAAGGGAAAAAAGAAAAGAGCTATATCTGAGGCACACTATATACCTCCAATTTGTCCTCCTTGGCTCGATGATTCGGGGGAAGTATGCGGAATTCCTCAGTCAACCGGACGCACTCACCAACATTTTCAGGGGACACAAAGTCCAAAGCTACCTTTATGCATGACTTAGAGGAAGAAAAAGATTGTGTCAGTCTCAAAGAGTGATGGAGGCAATTGGAAATGTGACGGGCAAGAAAGTAAAGTATAAGCAACTCCTGAAAAGTACCAAAAGAAGCAAAGAGAACAGCACTATACCTTCAGATTTCTCACTTGATGAGGGCAGCCCGCGGGAATAAAAACTGCATCTCCAAGTTTTTGAACAAATGTCCATGGCTCAATGTCTAAGCATTACATATTAGTAGAGGATTAGATCAAAAACCAGGAAAACATCATAAACTGAACTGAGGTAATGAAAGGTGAAGACTGACCAAATTCCTCTTTTAGCTTCCTCTTATGTTCCACGGTCAAGTAAAAGGTTTGATCATGAATAGGGTGAACCACCTAATCAAAGGAGGTCACTAACTTAAATCACCAACAAGTTCAGATTTCAAAGCAATTGATGATCCAACATTACTGTAGACTTACATCTGGAATTGGGCAACAGAAAGTGTGCCTGAATTCTTTGAAGTGCTTGCAAAGATATGCTTCTAACTTCTTGACGTCTTCTCTCCGGAAAATGTCCCAAAGAGCACCACCTTCAGTATTACTGTCTGACTCCATTGCACCAGTTGAGATTGCATCATTAACAGTTAATTGGCCTTGATTTTCTCCTTCGGTGCCGTTAGTTTCAGATTCTTTTTGAACCTCAGTTTCAATCAATGGAGAACTGCAATTTTGATATTTTGTCTCTGCCATAATTTTATTACTCGTGCAACATTCCCCTTCAG
>SOPF01027774.1:206705-220728 GCA_012979155.1 Hypericum perforatum
AAAGCTCTTTCTGATCTTGTAGATTGTGCTTTTCCTTCAATTTCTCTATTGTCTTAAGTTGCCCGGCAGTTAAGATTTTCTCAGCAGTGTGTGTCAATACGTTTACCTAAAAGAACCAATCTTTTGTGATTAGCCGCTTGGATACGTGACCAAAAAGTGAATCGGCAACAACAATCGTTCCTATCTCATAGCAAGGGATTGCAACAACAATCGTTCCGATCTCACAGCAAGGGATTGCAACAACAATCATGAGATCTAAAAGCGTGTAAGAGAAACAGTACTACATTTACGCCACTGCTCTTAGCAGATCTTCGAAGTTGAAGTCACATTGCAACAAACTGTCACGCTAAACCGAACAAAAAGGATGAAAAGACTGGCCAGAGACAAGAACTCTCAACTTATGCAAAAGCTTTCTGATCTCAAAAAACTAATATGTTACAAGAACATCTTGCAGTGACAATAACAACTAGAAGCTATTTTAAACTTTTTTTTGCTAAATACAAGTTAGTTAAGCTGTTAAAAACACAACAAAAACGAATACATGACACCCACAAAATCAACAATACACGGCCACACACAAGAAGCAGACAATGTAGCCTAACGAGTAGGTGAACTTCACCAACTCCATTGCAAGTTCAACAACATTTTGACCTTTCAATGTGGCATAAATTAATCTACACGCTCTTTTTGAGCCAATAAAGCTAAACAGCTTACTGTGCAAGACCCGTAGATGGGAGCATACCATCAAATGGATATGCAAAGAGCACAACAGCCCACGGAGTTACTGGCATTTTGTTGTAACAGGTTCGATCATCACGCAACTAATATACCACCGCAGAAATGCAATTTGAAGCAACATCAATGAAGGATATACACCTACATAAACTTCCTCTAACTTATGAATGCAAATCTCTGAAATTAGCAGAGAGCACAGAGAGATGCTTAACATACCGCATCAGACATGTCGCAATGAAGCTTGGTTACTGAATCGCCACGCCCGAGCTCTTGGGAGACTCCATAAGCAATATAAGTCTTGGGTCCCATATCTGGTTTAACAGACTCTGGAGGCAATCTAACAGCTAGATTCAATGGACCCTCGTTCGGGTGTGTGTACTCTTTAAAGGGCAAGCAACAGATGAATTCATCTCCATGGCGTGGCAAGCGTTCATGAAACATGTCGGACGGAGGCCAATCCTTTAATTTTAGAAGCTGCGGCCACCCCTTTCCATCAAATCGACCTTCTAAATATCCTTGGAAGAACATGTGGACATTGATTTCACTCTGCAAACAAGAACAACACACAATTAATCGCCAACATCATAATTAATGAAACCTCTGAATCATGGGGAAAAGTGTCAGCCTGAATATGATAACATCAATTATTTTCCTCTTACTATTTTGCCAAAGTTACAAATTGGTTCCTTTCAGTAGTGGGATACTTTAGACGGGAATCTATTTGAAAACCAAGAAATTCATTTCATGACAGAATGCACCACCATCCAGAAAAAAGGCATTGGATAAAGCCACAAGATTTACCAAAATTAATTTGACGAAAACGCAGGTCCAATCATGCATAGACAAGTAAATAAGAAAAACTTACTGACCTCGCACCAATCAAGGCAATCCATAACCTTTACGTCCAAAAGTTTATTGTGGTTATCACTTGTGACCTGGCGAAAGGCACGCCACATGACCATTGGATCCCAGCTCAGGCCAGTTCCAGTTTCCAGCACATTGCTTACAACTACAGGCTCCCCTCTCTTCCAATGTTGCTGAAAATGCTTTAACTCCTCCCTTTTGATATCCCTGGCAGCAGGACAAAATATAGAGTTGTCCCTAGAATCTTTCCGAGATGCTGCTTTCAATAATTTGCTACTGATTACACTGATATCTCTGTTTGGGTCAAAGCAAGCACATTCTCCAGCACTTGCACCCATCTCAAGTTCATATGTTCTAACAATGTCGTCCACTTTCTTTACCAACTTTGAGACAAAATTTTCTCCAAGTAGATGTTTCAGCTCCAGATTGCCACTGCCACAACCACAAAGAATGCTTCCATCTTCATTCTTTTTCCACAAAGTTTCGGAAGTCTTCTTTGCACCATTTTCTACAAGTTCGGCTTCGGGAATATCTACTATTATACCCTTTTCGCCATGCAAATACTCATATCCCCGGCAAATATATTTAATATCGACATTTTCATTGGCAACTTGAAGCTTTCCTTCGCGGATTTCGTGACAACAGAAAAGACAGATATCAGAGGAGCAATGTTCACAGCTTCTATGGTAATCAAAGATGGAAGTCTGGCAGATGTCGCTGAACGAAACAAAAGAAGCACTTATTACAATGTTGCTATCACACGAATGAAGAAACTCAAGTTTCAGGACTTCCATGAGACAAAGACATACCAAAACATGCGTTCATTGATGCTACAATCAGACTTCTGTAATTTCAAATCTTCAACTGACACCCCTGCAACCATTGTCAAAGATACATGTAACGTGTATTAACAAGCACTCCACTGTCTATTTTACCAACCCCCATCAGCCACCAATCCCAATGCATCCTTCCAGCCAAAACAAATAATAGTCAGGTTTGAAACCGGCCCTGACAGCAATCTAACAGAAGTACCTTGTAATTCAGCCTCGACCTTTTTCTCCTTCGACTGCTTTTCGTCCAGATCCTTCAAGTAAGGAAAAAGAGCATTTAGCAAATACTTGCAATGCTCTATTTTCTCTTCCTTACTGAGCTTAACATCTTTATTTCCCAGTTCCTACAACAATACATTAGAGAAGGGTTTCAAACTAAACATTTCTTATCAGAAGCCAAAGGAACATTATGTGTAATGTACAACTGACCACCCGTGTATCGAGGCGCAAGCATCTTTTACAATTGCAGTTTTGACGACAGGCGGGACAGGCAGCCGCAACTTCTTCATGTGTCATCTTAGGATACCTAAAAAAGAAGAAAGGGACACAACCAATATCGGCAAACTACCCACACAAAAAGAAACCAATGATTGGTAAACTCAATAAGCAGGATGGGGGCTCACTAGTTCATAAACAGTGAGACAAGAAGCAACAAATTTTTTAAGCTTGATTAGATAGTAAAATTTAAGGGAGTAACTTTACGTAATCGAGAGTGTAATCAGAGCTAATGAAAACATGAAAAGAGCTTTTGATTACCCAGTTGGAGGTTAAGCATAAGCTAGCACTGAAGCCCGTGTATCAATATCAATTATAATATCCTATAACCGAACAAAGTTACATAAACTAAAATAACCTATGTAAATACCCAACCATAGTTTAGTTAGTTTTTTGGCGGAAACCACCAGCTATTCTCATAGGAATTTCCATATCCTACCCAAAACCTTAAGCCAATGAGTAAGTGAATCTTCCACACTTATAAAAAGGCCCAACACACTAGCCACTTCCAATGTGGGATTCTCATTCTCATACCCTTGCCAGCCAACTAATCCACTAAATTCTAGCCTAGCAGGACAATGGAGGTTAAAGTAAACAATGTACCAGGTAGCTATGCAAAGATAGCAATAGCGACTGCTGTCGCCGCACTTAAGGCACCTCACAACGGGGCCCTTGTCGTTCCTCTTGCATTGGTGGCAGTTGCTCTTCGTAGGATCACGCTTGCGTTTCGGCTTCAACAATTCCTCAACACTCCCTGAGTAATCACTTAACCCTTTGTCTACATCCCGCCCACCTCGCCATTTCCTCTTCCTTCCTCCATCCAAACCCTCCCCGTTCCCTTCACTGCCACCAGCATTACACCTCCCCCCATTCCGTGGCTTCTTCTTCTTCGACAACTCCTCGAATTGGCTCTCAAGCACAGCGTAGTCAACCCTTTCCTTCCTCCTCAGTCTCTCCTTCATAGAACCCACTTCCTTCTTATCCTCCTCGTCCTTTTCCTCTTTGGGTTTCTTCTTCTCCCTCCCCCTTCTCTCGCCATTAAAGCTCCCCACTTTATCCTCACTTTCCTCGCCCTCTCCCTTTCTGGGTTCCTCCTCCTTGACCCGCTCCCCTCCAAAGATCCCATCTTTTATATCCATAATTGTCCCCACCGGGACTTCTTCTTCTTCTTGTGGTTTCTTACGATCTTCCATAGCTCGTGAGAATTGGAAACCCCAAAGACATCAACTTTTTTGAAATTTGCGACGGTGTAACTAATTAGGGGTTTTGGGAGTGAAGAAGAGGAAGGAAGTTGCAACCTCGATTTGGTACGGAGGGTTTTTCTCCTCATCGCCAATGGAATTCTTTTTACCCCTAGATTGGAGATTTCTAGGTTAAATATTTGTCGATAGATATTTGTGTGACGTAATGTTAAATATTTGTTAAAAAAATTATTATATCTAAAAAAATTAATTAATTCAAATTTGTATTAAATAGTTAACATAGATCGAATTGAAACCAAATCTTGATTATTTGGTAGAATAAATTTAGTCATTTAAATACCATGTTTTAAAATTGTATTTTTTAAGAGAATTGGAAATTCGGTCTAATCTATATTCAAACTCGTGAAAATAATTTAACAAATATGTATGTAGTGAATGTAAAAAAATATTTTTTAATGTAAAATAGTTTAAATCCTAAAAATATCTTTGATCTAAAATAATTATCTTTTTTTTTCGGTCTCTCTCCTCCTCCTCTTCTTCCTCCTCCTCCCTGTTCTTCCACCTTCTTCTTCCTCTTCCTCCTCCCTGTTCTTCCACCCTCTTCTTCCTCCTCTTTCTATTTCTCCCTTCTTCTCCTTTCTTCTTTCGGACTCCCCCCTCTCACCACTCTGTCTTTCTCCGAATTCCCTCCTTCTCCTCCTCATTTCTCCTCTTCCGCCCTCCTCTTTCGCACTCCTCCTCTGCCTTCTTTCTTCTCCTCCTCTTCTCCGGACTCCCCAATCTACTCCCTCTTTCTCTGGATTCCTCCCTTCTACTCCCCCTACGCCCTCCTCCTCCTCCCCTCTCCTCTTCCTCCTTACTCTTTCTCCTTCTCCTTCTCCTTCTCCTTCTCCTTCTCCTTCTCCCTCTTCCTCCTCCTTCTCCTCTCCTCCTTTGGATTTCTCCCTCTCCGGAAGAGGAAAGGAGGAGAGAGGAAGATGAGGAGGAGGAGGATGAGGAGGAAGGAAGAGCCGAAAGAGGAAATAGATTTTTTTTTAGGTGAGGCGTATTTTTATCATTTCGCGTGGTCCCTCACCGGAGAAAAATGCTGATTCCGATTTCAGGGGCTAAAGAGTACAATTTTGTCAAACTAGGAAATAGTTTTAATCGATTTGCGAATTACAGAGAGATGAGAATCAAATACGCTAAACTACATGAGGCTAAATGTAATTTACCATTTCTTTAATCATATACCAAGTAATTCAAGACATTTAATGAGAGTTCTCATATAAAGCTATTAACATTAGTGGCTCATTGGGAAATCGGCCAAGCCGGTAGATAAGGGAGATTCAGTTACAAAGATGTATCGTTTTTTGTCGGTGCTACCATTGATTTTTTTTTTTATTTGACGTGAATTGAGTTTAAATTTTTAGAATTTTAGTAAGTTTTAGGTTTTGTTAAATTTTTCAAACAAAAAATTATTCTTTTTGGAATTTGAACTAACGATCTTTAAGAAAAGAAGAATAATTCGTTGACGTCCTCCTCAACAAAGCCTTGGTTGTTTGAAACTCTGTCGATTGTAGGAGATTAAGATAATTTATCTTATCTTGTTTCGATTTGCTAATATCTAGATGTTGATTTTATGATTAATGTAATTTATCTTATTTTGTTTCGATCTGATATCTAGATGTTGATTTTATGTTGATGGTGTAGCATTGTTTTTGCAATATTAATGTCAAGATAAATATTTTTATCGAAGTATTTTTTTTTACAATACCTTTTTTTCTTAATGTAGTATGATTTTGATGAGATGGTAGTCGCAACCTATTTGTACCATTGCAATAGAATATCACACTTAAGTACGATATATACTCCATGTTGTTTATTTATATATGTACTTTTAAAAAAATAGTTGGGTAGATACATGCATATATGGGGTGAGGTCATGAGTTCAATCCCTTCTTCTAACATGTAATAGATTAGGATTCTAAAAAAAAAAAAAATTATAGTCACCATTGAAAAGGGCTGTATCCCCTTAATTTTTTCAGAAAGGACCGTGCAATATAAGCTATTGACTTTCAAGCATCAAACAACCAAAAAATATTCAGGCTCGATTAAAAAATTGGATTAATCGATCCAATAGATAATCGATTCACTTGATAGTATGATACTTATCGTTTTTTTCCTGCAACGTTGTTTTGATGGACCAAGCACGCACAAGTCTTGTTAGGCTTCTCTATAGAAGAAGAGATGCAAGGAAACGAGTCAATTGAGGCTATAGCATTAGCCCTGGCTTTGCATTTTGGCCGGTAAAAGAAATTTGCAGAATGCCAATTTTGGGTTGCTCTAGGATGAGGCTAATTCACCAAACCCCTCTGCTTGAACACATCGAACATGGCGGCCCCGATCTTTGCTGGCGATTCGACCACTGTAACCCCCGCTTCCCGCAGAGTCTTGATCTTGTCTTGCGCAGTTCCTTTTCCGCCAGAAACAATAGCTAAGGAGAATATACAAGTAAACCGAGATTAGTCAGTGTCAACTGAAGAAACAAAGTACAAACGAATGCTTGATTGATATGCCAGTGCATACCTCCAGCGTGACCCATACGACGGCCAGGTGGGGCGGTAAGTCCAGCTATGAATGCAACAATAGGCTTTTCGGTACCACTTTCCTGCCCATTTCATCCGATTGTGAACTGTTAGTGATCAGAAAATTGGCTAGGAACGTTAAATAGTTCCGCTTCTATCAAGTAGCTCGATATACCATCATAGATCACTTGCCTTAATAAGAGCTGCAGCATCCTCTTCAGCGGTGCCTCCGATCTCACCGATAAGAATAATCCCTGCAGGTGTTGTGTAACATGCATAATCAGGACCGAAACCGATTTCCTATTACCACTTTTAAGATTTAGATAGTTCCACATTCTGATCAGAACAAAAATCATCCATTTAAGATATGAGGAGTTCTAGCCTCTAGGAGTGGAATAAAATGAAAACAAGGCGAGAAAGGGCTAAATATAATCAGAATAATTGAACATCTTCCCTGTCATACGCAAGAGAGAAAAATCGTAAAGGGGAAGATCTTGACGAATTGCAAATACAGATCAACTACCCTAAGTTGAACTTTACCTTCTGTCTGAGGATCTACGAGGAACTTCTTCACGCAATCCACAAAATTTGTCCCATTGAAGGGATCACCACCAATACCTACGCAGGTAGATTGACCAAGGCCAACAGCTGTTGTTTGGAAAACCTAGCCAATAAAGTATCCCAATGAAGCAAATTAATGCCCGCGAATATAAATCATTAAATCCATCAAGTTACAGATCGATAGAGTAATTAGATCTATAATGCATGAAATGAATAACTGGAGATGTTCCTTATTTACAGGGAGGGTAAAGTCTGGATGAACATGAAGCAGGTAGTTAAACTGGACCACGGTATTGAAGATACATGTTAAATAACCGATTCAGATGATAAAGCTAGTCAAAGAGCTATTAAAAGAGATCATCAAAGCCAAACAGGAGATGTCATGGATTTTCAAACTTACAGCCTCGTAGGTCAGTGTACCAGATCGAGAAACAATCCCTATTCTCCCTGGTTTGTGAATGTACCCAGGCATGATGCCGATCTTGCATTCCCCAGGTTTGATAATACCAGGACAATTAGGTCCAATCAATCTGGTTTTAGATTGCTTGTTGATTGCCGCCTTAACACGAACCTGCAATTTCCCACACAGGAACCCCAAATCAATTTCTGTGTCGAACTACAGAAGCTCAATAGCATATCTGTATGCATTCCGCACTACATAGCAGGGAGTTATTTGCATGAGCCCAGAAGTACGAGTTTAATGTACCATGTCATGCTGAGGAATCCCTTCCGTTATGCACACAACAAGATCCAACTCGGCCTCTAAAGCCTCCATAATAGCCGCAGCGGCAAAAGGTGGAGGAACATATATGACTGAAGCATTAGCCTTTGTTTCAGCCTTTGCTTCTGCAACCGAGTTAAAAACAGGAAGGCCCAAGTGCTCTGTCCCACCTTTCTTCGGGGTCACTCCACCAACCTTTTGGCCAATGAAAGAATACAGAGATCAGTAAATAGTTACGCAATAGGAAACAAAAACCGAAGAAAACTATCTTTCCCGCTCTAGATGATCCTTTGTGCATACATCACCAAACCTCCAAATTCCTCACCAACAAACCCAAACTCCAACTTCCTCCACTCAGCTTACCTATCCCCATCGATATAAATACAATAAACACGCCAACCATCCAATTGACTATTGCTCTTAGCAGCACTCCACTGTCCCTAAACAGCAAAATGGTAATATTGGAGCTCACACTCTCAAAGCTACCCGAAACATGCTCTCCTAACAATTTCCACAAATCATTTTGTCGAATACAACCCGAACCATTACAATCCACCTAGACCACATCCCTTCGCAACAGCCTCACATCACTCCATAGTAAACTAAGGCTTCGTTTGTTTCAACAAAAAAAATATTCTAAGTCCTGTCTAATCAGAACAAACAAGGCCTACAAAGGGTTTTCTTCCCATCTACCAACAACCCATTCATTATTCAGAATAACAACAAAAAAAAAATCTAACCCATTACTAAAAATCAACTAATTTATCGAAATCACCAATAAAGGTGAGATCTTTATCCCAAAAAAAAAAAATTTAAAAACCCGAAAAGGTACCATCTTGGTGCCATACTCGATGGCTTGCTCGGTGTGGAAAGTGCCGTTCTTTCCGGTGATGCCCTGGCAGATGACGCGCGTGTTCTTGTCCACGAACACCGCCGGCGGAGGAGGCGCCGCCGCCGCGGCGAAAGGCCGAGACTTTAACAAGAGGTGCGAGGAGGAGGAACTGAGATTGGTCTGAGACAGAATTCGCGAGTACAATGACGATATTGACCTCGGCGATAGTCTTCCCATTTTTGCCCTATTGTAACTGGATTCCTAGGTTTTTCGATGATCTTCTTCTTCCTCTTTCTATCATTCTTGATCTACTACACTGGTAAGTGCACAGTTTGGTCCTTGAATTTTTGATCTGTTTCAAATTGATGCGAAATAATTTTGATTTATTCAATTGAGTCCTTAATGTTTGCCAGCCTGGATAATCTAACGATTTGGGGTCATTGGAGCATTTTAGTTACAAATGCATCCACACTTTTCATTATTCATAATCTGGCTTTAGTTTTAGTATACGAAAAATACATTTTATGACTTTTGAGGTTAGGTTGTAGTTTATGAATAGAACAATTTCTTTTTGTTTTATGAATTCGAGTATTCAGATATTTATTGAATCGGATAATTAAAGTTTAAGTAATGAATTTTTTAAAATTTAAAAAATTTATCTACAAAAATTTAACATTACTATATTACCAAAGACTTGAACCAAGATGTTTATCAAACTAGAACAACGTTACTAAGAGACTTGTGATTCTTCTCGAAAATTTTTTATTAGGTATTAAAGCTTGGACAGGACTGGACAAAGTTTTTTGTCCAAGCCTATGTTTGGCACAAGAAATGGACAGGACAAAATTAAATTCTTGTCCAAACCCACTTTTAATTTCTTGTCCCACCTATTTCCATGGGACAAATTTTTTTGTCCAAGGACGGAAATCTCTTATGGCATGTTTTTACCATGTTACCTTATATTATTTCTTTTTTCTTATTTGTTATCATATTTAACTCAATCATTAATAATCATTTTCTCTACTATAAATTTTTAGATCTTATATACAATTTTTTAATTAGGATTTATTTAAATTTTCTATATTTCATATTTCGGATATAAATCCATTTAAAAATATGAAAGTGGTTAATCTATATATTTGATCAACACATACATATTTACAATAATATTATTTTAGTGAGTCACTCAAATAAATAAATTTAATATACCCATTTGTTATATAGTGTACATGCATGAATATTATCTGCTGTTATCATGAAGAATATTTTTGTCTTTAACAAAATTTTAGATTAAATTATTATACATATACAATTGAGAAATAGACAAAATATTCAATCATTTACTGAAATAACCAAACATAGGACAGTACAGCTAGAACAAGTAGTTCTGTCCAGCACTGTTCTGTCCAGTACTGTTCTATCCTGTCCAGAAGTCATACCAAACGCACCCTAGAAGTTTTCAAAAAAAATAAAATAAAATAGTCCCACTTCAAATTGCCTAATGACCATTATGCGTCTTCCAAATCAGAATAAATCAAGAAAGCAAAGAAATAGGCAAATTGCTGAACATAAGTCCAAAGCAGAATTGGTCTAGCCAAACAGAGTTCCAAAAACATCCGCCAATTATCTATTTTTTTCCAATAAACAATACACAAATTCCACCACCAATTTTATTAAACGCAAACCAACTTCCATATAACATGACATATTTTATCACAAAATTATGAACAAAGATTGTCCAACATCAAAATTACTCCTACAAGAAAGTTAATATCTGCAATTTTCAATTTTTGTAAGGGTCCACATTTTGCAGCTCTTTTGCATTCTCATCCATATCAGCATCATCACAAAAGTACCTACTGTAGTACCAATTACCCTTCCACACCCTGTTCATCTCCTCGATCAGGACGTTCTTCGTCTCTGGGAGGAAGAAGAAGATGAAGATAGTCATCATCACGACCCACTCTGCGAAGAATAGGAATAGCCCGAACTTCATGTAGTAGAGCATCGACAGGAAGAACTGCCCGATCACAAACGTGAAGAACATGTTCATCGACACGTTGATCGCTTGTCCAGCTGATTTGATCTCCAAAGGACATATCTCACTTGGCACCAGCCATCCTAGTGGCCCCCAAGACCAGGCAAATCCCGCTACATAGAGGCAGATGAGAACTACCAATACGTCAGACTCGGACTTAGAGAACTGCCATGTTCCCGTTGTCTTAAATTTGAGCGCTATCATGATCCCAATGATGACCTGAAATGACATTGTCGGATGTCAGTTTGTGATGGACTTTGGTCTGAATTATGTAGAGAATATGTATAAGTACCTGATAGAGGATCATCTGCAGGCCGCCTTCGAGGAAGAGCTTCCTCCTTCCAAACCAGTCGACAGAGAAGATAGAGACACCAGTGGCACCCACATTGACAACCTCAGTAATGACGACTGACATGAGTGAGGCTTGGTCCCCAAACCCGAGGGTCTTGAATAGGATGGGCACATAGAACATGATCACATTGATCCCTGTAAGCTGCTGAAAGAAAGGCACCAAGCAACATATAACAAGTTGAGGCATGTACTTTCTCTGTATTATGTTCCTCCACGAATGTTCTACCTTCTTCGCAGCATCGCAAACATCGACAAGGTCATCAAATTATGCGCTCATATCATTCATACCTCGAACCCGCTTTTGCATTACCTTGGCCTTTTCTGGATATCCTCTTTCGAGGATCGCATTGGGGGTGTCAGGAAGGAAGAGAGAGCCAAGAGTGATCATTATAGCTGGGACACCGGCTAGCCTGAGAGAGAGCCTCCAGCCCCATCAGCCATCGATGTTGGATGTTCCATAGTTGATCAGGTTGGCTGCTAGGATTTTGCTGGTGGTGACCATTTGGAAGCCAATGTTCAGAGCTCCTCGGAGATTGGCTGGTGCCATCTCGGACAAGTACACAGGGACAGACTGTCCTCGTCAGAATAGCGATCAGAAAAAATGTGTCTATCTCAGTATATATAAATGATACTAATATAAAATCAGTCATTACATTAACAATAATATCGTAACATAGAAATAAATTATTACACATATGAAACAGAGAAATAGACAAAATATTCAATCATGTACTGAAATAACCAAATGTAGATAATAGTAAATAATATTCATTAAAATGAATAAAATCAATCATTACATTAACAATAATGTTATATCATAGAAATAAATTACTACACATATGAAACAAAAAAATAGACAAAATACTCAATCATATATTGAAATAACCAAACGTAAATAGTAGTAAATAATATTCATTAAACTGGGTAAAATTAATCATTACATTAATAATAATGTTATATATCATAGAAATAAATCATTACACATATGAAACAGAGAAGTAGACAAAATATTCCATCATGTACTGAAATAACCAAACGTAGATAATAGTAAATAATATTGATTAAACTGAGTAAAATCAATCATTATATTAACAATAATGTTATATCATAGAAATAAATTATTACACATATAAAACAGAAAAATAGACACAATATTCAATAATGTACTGAAATAACCAAACTTAGATAATTGTAAATGATATTCATTAAAGTGAGTAAAATCAATCATTACATTAACGATAATGTTATATCATAAAAATAAATTATTACCCATATAAAATGGAGAAATAGACAAAATTTTCAATCATGTACTAAAATAACCAAACAAAGATAATAATAAATAATATTCATTAAACTGAGTAATATCAATCATTACATCAACAATAATGTTACATCTGTTCACCAAAACAATACTGTTACATCTAGAAATAAATTATTATACATATGAAATAGAGAAATAGACAAAATATTCAATCGTTTAATGAAATAACCAAACGTAGATAATAGTAAATAATATAAATTAAAATGAGTAAAATCAGTCATTACATTAACAATAATGTTATATCATAGAAATAAATAATTACACATATGAAAGAGAACAATAGACAAAATACTCAATCATATATTGAAATAACCAAACGTAGATAGTAATAAATAATATTCATTAAATTGAGTAAAATCAATCATTACATTAATAATAATGTTATATCATAGAAATAAATTATTATACATATGAAACAGAGAAGTAGACAAAATATTCCATCATGTACTGAGATAACAAAACGTAGATAATGTAAATAATATTGATTAAACTGAGTAAAATCAATCATTATATTAACAATAATATTATATCATAGAAATAAATTATTACCCATATAAAACAGAAAAATAGACACAATATTCAATCATGTACTGAAATAACCAAATTTAGATAATAGTAAATGATATTCATTAAAGTGAGTAAAATCAATCATTACATTAATAATAATGTTATATCATAGAAATAAATTATTACCCATATAAAATGGAGAAATAGACAAAATATTCAATCATGTACTAAAATAACCAAATGTAGATAGTAGTAAATAATATAAATTAAAATGAGTAAAATCAATTATTATATTAACAATAATGTTATATCATAGAAATAAATAATTACACATATGAAAGAGAAAAATAGACAAAATACTCAATCATATATTGAAATAACCAAATGTAGATAATAGTAAATAATATTCATTAAACTGAGTAAAATTAATCATTACATTAACAATAATGTTATATCATAGAAATAAATTATTACATATATGAAACAGAGAAATAGACAAAATAATCAATCATGTACTGAAATAACCAAACGTAGATAATAGTAAATAATATTCATTAAACTGAGTAAAATCAATCATAACATTAACAATAATGTTATATCATAGAAATAAATTACTACACATATGAAACAGAAAAATAGACACAATATTCAATAATGTACTAAAATAACCAAACTTAGATAATAGTAAATGATATTCATTAAAATGAGTAAAATCAGTCATTACATTAACAATAATGTTATATCATAGAAATAAATAATTAAACATATGAAAGAGAACAATAGACAAAATACTCAATCATATATTAAAATAACCAAACGTAGATAGTAGTAAATAATATTCATTAAACTGAGTAAAATCAATCATTACATTAATAATAATGTTATATCATAGAAATAAATTATTATACATATGAAACAGAGAAGTAGACAAAATATTCCATCATGTACTGAAATAACAAAACGTAGATAATGTAAATAATATTGATTAAACTGAGTAAA
>SOPF01027774.1:220738-235694 GCA_012979155.1 Hypericum perforatum
TAGTAAATGATATTCATTAAAGTGAGTAAAATCAATCATTACATTAATAATAATATTATATCATAGAAATAAATTATTACCCATATAAAACGGAGAAATAGACAAAATATTCAATCATGTACTAAAATAACCAAATGTAGATAGTAGTAAATAATATAAATTAAAATGAGTAAAATCAATTATTATATTAACAATAATGTTATATCATAGAAATAAATAATTACACATATGAAAGAGAAAAATAGACAAAATACTCAATCATATATTGAAATAACCAAACGTAGATAATAGTAAATAATATTCATTAAACTGAGTAAAATTAATCATTACATTAACAATAATATTATATCATAGAAATAAATTATTACATATATGAAACAGAGAAATAGACAAAATAATCAATCATGTACTGAAATAACCAAACGTAGATAATAGTAAATAATATTCATTAAACTTAGTAAAATCAATCATAACATTAACAATAATGTTATATCATAGAAATAAATTACTACACATATGAAACAGAGAAATAGACAAAATATTCAATCATGTACTAAATATAACCAAATGTATGATAATACATCTAGAGCAACTAGTTTTATTCAGTAATGTCCTGCCCTATAGTTGCAGTCCTGTCTAGAAGTCGTACCAAATGCACCCTATGTGTCTTCCAAATTAGAAAAAAATCTAAGAAATGGGTCAATTTTTGAACACAAGTCTAAAGAAGATTTCGTCTATAGCCAAACAAAGGTCCAAAAACATCCGCCAATTGTAACTTTCTTTAATAAACAACACACGAAATCTACCACTTATATTAAGTATTAAACGCAAACCAACTTCCATATAACAAGACAGACTATATAACAGAACTATGAACAAAAATTGTCCAACATCAAAATTACTCCTACAAGAAAGTTGATATCTACAATTTTCAATTCTCCTAAGGGCCCATATTCTGCAGCTCTTTTGTATTCTCATCCATATCAGCATCACCAGAAAAGTACCTACTCCAGTACCAATGACCCTTCCACACCCTGTTCATCTCCTCGATCGGGACATTCTTCGTCTCAGGGAGGAAGAAGAAGATGAAGATGGTCATCATTATGACCCACCCCGCGAAGAATAAGAACAACCCGAACTTCATATGGCAGAGCATTGATAGGAAGAATTGCCCAATCAAGAACGTGAAGAACATATTCATTGATACGTTGATCGCTTGTCCAGCTGATCTGATCTCCAAAGGGCAGATCTCACTCGGTACCAGCCATCCCAGTGGCCCCCAGGACCAGGCAAATCCTGCTACGTAGAGGCAGATGAGGACTACCAATACGTCGGACTCAGATTTGGAGAACTGGCCTATTCCCATTATCCCAAATTTGAGCGCTATCATGATCCCAATGATGACCTAAAATGGCATTGTCAGATGTCAATTTGCAATAGACTTTGGTTAGGATTCTACAATATAAAATGCGAATATGTGCAAGTACCTGGCAGAGGATCATCTGTAGGCCGCCTTCGAGGAAGAGCTTCCTCCTACCAAATCGGTCAACAGAGAAGATAGAGATACCAGTGGCACCTACATTGACAATACCAGTAATAACGGCTGACATGAGCGAGGCTTGGTCCCCGAACCCAAGAGTCTTGAATAGGACGGGTGCATAGAACATGATCACATTAATCCCTGTAAGCTGTTGAAAGAAAGGCACCAAGCAACAGATAACAAGTTGAGGCCTGTACTTTCTCTGCATTATGTTCCTCCATGGATGTTCCACCTTCTTTGCAGCATCACAAGCATCAACGAGGTCATTGAATTCTGCACTCACGTCATCTGTGCCTCGGACCCGCTTCAACATTGCCTTGGCCTTGTCCATATATCCTCTTTCGAGGATCGAATTGGGGGTGTCAGGGAGGAAGAGGGAGCCAAGAGTGATCATTATAGCTGGGACCCCAGCTAGCCCGAGAGAGAGCCTCCAGCCCCATCCGCCATCGATGTTGGATGTTCCATAGTTGATTAGGTTGGCTGCTAGGATTCCGATGGTGATGGCCATTTGGAAGCCAATGTTCAGAGCTCCTCGAAGATTGGCTGGTGCCATCTCGGACAAGTACACAGGGACAGACTATCCTCGTCACAATAACGATCAGACAAAATGTGTCAATCTCAGTATATATAAATGA
Source organism: Hypericum perforatum (assembly GCA_012979155.1). Lineage (NCBI taxonomy): Eukaryota > Viridiplantae > Streptophyta > Magnoliopsida > Malpighiales > Hypericaceae > Hypericum > Hypericum perforatum. The sequence continues at coordinate 222,914 of SOPF01027774.1, forward strand.
CATTAATACATTACAAGTACACATTTTTACAAATCTTAACAAATTTTTATTCGGTTGGATTACGAAATTCATTTGCAGATCTCAAATTTTAAGATGTGTGAATTTCATTTATAGAATAATAATGAAACATACTAATGTAAGATGAAATTTGTAGATGAATTCTAGTAATAATCAAACAAGAAATACTTTTGACCGATAAATTAAGGAATAATAGGAGTATCCCACGTTAATTCAAACAGAGAACAATATTCTAGACCAATTAAACAATGGTCTACTTGTAATTACCGATACAAAAATTGGTGGAATTAGGCAGGACAATGATCTCTATTTTTCATAATCGTTTCAATATATGGTTCTAACTTTGATCTATCCCATATCTTCGTCCACATATGCTACATTTATGCATTAGTACCATGAAATTCAAAATCAAACACGGTCGATAGCTCGAAGTTAGTTTAAGTATAGTTACCTGGTTAACAAATCCAACACCAACACCAAGCAACAAGCGACCGATTATAAGCATGGTGACGTCTTTGGCCACTCCATTCACAGCAGCACCAACGAGGAACACAGTCCCTCCGACTAACATGGAGATCTTCCGACCAAAGGCCCTCGTCACTGCGGACGCGACGAAGGAGGCCACCAGCGCAGCCAAGTAAAGCGACGACGTAAACAAGGTTAGAAGATGGCTGTCGAACTTGCAGTACATGTTCTCATGGTTCTCTTCGGTCTGTTTCGCGTAGACCGATGGGAAAAATTTTCTCAAGAATGATTCCATCGATGTAACACCTCCTGAAAAAAATGTCAAATTTAACGTTTACACATCGTCATAGACAAAAAGAAACGTCACCATAAGTTTGAGTTATGGCGATATTTCGTTCTTAAACTACAAAACATATCTTAGACACGAACCTGAAATACCAATATCGTAACCAAATATCAATCCTCCCATGGCAGCAACCATGCAGGTGAAGATCACAAAGGCAGTGATCCCACCACCATAGTCTTTTCTTGTACCTGAATAAACCACACCTCCTCCTGGCATTCTCTAAAACTTTCTACGAAGATAATTTCTCTCTATGATTTTATCCCAAGTTTTTTTTTATGTGGGATTTGCAAAGGGTCGAGAGTACATTTATAGACAAGTATAGTATAGTTTAATCAATTAAATGTGGCGATATGTCCATGAACTTGGGTATGTTCAATATCCAATTTAACATAATCACAATCGCTATCTGTTCAAATCAAATTTATTCGAGCTACATAGGGCGATCTTCTGACAACTTAGGATTATTACGAATTTCGTCTCGTAATATTTGTCTAATCGGACCCTCCAAATTAATTACCATTTCCAGCTAATTAAAATTTGGACTGGCCTATACGTGTAGATCATGTTAATAGCTAATTAATGTTGGGTCAAAATACTTATCCAGGACAAAAAATGGGATACAACATAGAATTTTTTATGATTTTATTTTGTAATGGTATTCGAATATCACTAATTAATTTACATTCGAATTCAATAAACTATTAAAATAATCAAAGATTTTTCTAACAAATATGTATGAAGTTTACAAAGTGATAAAATCACAGTAAAATTATTCGAAATATAAGTAAATTGTTTGCTATAAACTAGTTTGGCATTAACAAGAGAATCTCCCAAATTAGTATATCTGTCAATTGCAGAGGTGATGGCTTTAGTTATTTTCCTGGGTCCCAGAACTAGAACTAAGATTGTATATTCTGTGTCATTTTCCTTTAAAAGTTGTGAACGGGATCTTCGACTTTTCTTCAAAATGTCCAAAAGGAAAAGACGGGGCAACCAATACTTTGTGACCATTTTTAACGCGGCATCCTATATTCTGATCTATAGCTTCAATCGTAAAATATTCCAAAAAGAAGAATATAAGTATCCCAGATAATTGCCAGCTCATTACGGGAAAATGGATATCCAAATGAATTAATAATTCTCACAAAATAGATTTCCTAATAATAGCTCAAAGCACGGCCAACTTTGGAAATAATTCGCAGGGTGAGTGCATTAGGTGATAGATTTGGCAGCATCATCCGAAAAAAGGGTGAACCTTAAGCTAAATGATATTATTAAACCTAACATGATGCAATACTAAATGTTAAACTTATAGAGAAGCATGATGTAGCACTTATCGAATTAAATACAGTGTATAATTTCCAAAATTCTCTTATACAATTTATGATATAACAAATTTGTCATTTTCGTGATTTATTTTGGGATGTATGTTTGGTGTTATTAGTCTTTGTCATCACTCAATCCAACTATAATTTCTCGAGAGTACTTGACTGCACGAATGTGGTGGAATAGTTAAAATTCATTTTATGAGTTCTAGAGCTTTTACAACTTTAAAATTTGGTTTAGTAAAAGAGGCATCGTAGATTTGAAATGGATTACCCAACTTTTTATTTTGAACCTAATTTAACCCAGATTTATTCAACCATTGGCACAACAAAAGATGTTGGGCTTTGGGACGGCCCAATCAAGGCCCAAATAGCATTCCTATATTTGAGTTAAAACGTAAATAATAATAATAATAATAATAATAATAATAATAATAATAATAATAATAATAATAATAAAGTTTATTTTCCATACCAGCTATAGTAAAAGAGTAAAGTAAAACTGGCATGTGTTTAACTAGTTGAATTTTTGGGTTGGTTTTAACTAGTTAATCTTGTAAATGGTTCTTAGTTAATCGAGAAAATTAGTAGCTGTCAAGTTTATATTAAGTCATAAAAAAAATGAGAACAGCTTTAGTCTTATTGGTACGATGTGCCAAAATTAGTTATTCTTCCACTAATTATTGTTTCAATTAAATAGCAATTTTTGTAATATTTGCTAAACAAGTTCTTAACATAATTCACCTCCTTTTAATTTCTAAAGCCTATATCCTCATATACAAGAAATATTTCCAATCAAAAAATAGGAGAATTAACTATCCCCAAGAAATATCTAATAACCTTATCCGAAAGAGTGAGTTCAAACGTGGGGGCCGAAGAACCTCACCTTTATGACCATCCTCTAAATATCTAGGAACCTATGACTTCGACCCTAAAGACATTTTTACGTCTTACTCGAATTAGTGACCCGTATTGCTAAATAACAACGTCGTTGTGTGGATTCAGATATTTTCTTTCGGTATAAAAATTGAATTCGCAGATTCTAGTCTATAATTACTGGGAAAAAAGAAAAGCTAAATATTGATCAAATTATTTTTCAATCGGATGATTAAGTTAAAGATTACTCAATGATTTTTTTATAAATTTGAAAATCTTTTAACTCATAAAATATAATTTTATTGTCACAACTTTCTGACACATTTTTTTAGTGAATTTATATTTTCATATTCGAGTATTATCATACTACCAACCCTATTTAATACAATTTTCTGAAGATGTTTCTTAGATTCATAAATCTTAAATCTAATTGTTATCGATCTTGTCATGACACCTTGAGGAATGCTAAACAGTTCTTCTCCTAGAATAATAATACATTCATTAGATTTTTTTTTTGTCAATAGATAAATTTAGGTGAGTTAATTTAATTTTTTGGAATTTTGATGGTAATACGATTCGAATTCTCCCAATACAAATTTAAAATTAGATTTGTTTCTATCCTTACACTTCTTTTCCTTTTCGTGTGTTTATCATCAATAATTGGTCACCAATATTTTATATCACACAAGTCCTATTAGCTTCTTCGACCTAAAGGCTTCTAATTTTTATTTTTTCTCTCTTGCATCATTTTTCCTCGAGAAGAAACCAAAATGCCAACAGGTTGCCTTCTTCCCCTCCTCCCAACTACCACAATATTCACCAAAAATATGGCCACAACAACAAGATCACACCTCAATTATTCCCTCCCAAGAAGATCAGTTGAACACAATTCCGTGAGATGCAAGGCAACTTCTTCATCTTCAATTGTGGACTTCGACTTGTATGATCTACTCGGCGTGGACTGCTCGGCCAACCAATCCGAGATCAAAACAGCGTACCGTACGCTCCAGAAGCGGTGCCACCCCGACATAGCCGGACCGCCGGGACATGTTATGGCCATCATCCTCAACGAAGCTTACAAGCTCCTGTCCGATCCTGGCTCCCGTTCTGCTTATGACAGGGTTAGCCTCACCTTTGATGATTTGTGTCACGTCTTTCGTTCGATACAGTATAATCTACCGGTGTTCGTATTGTCTTGAGATTATGAGTTGAACTCGAATATTCGGATGCAGCAAAATTGGATAAAAAAATGAAGTAACAAAATATCATACAATTCATGCATTTTAAGACAACTTTTGAGAGCCAACTAATACTAATGTTTTAAAGGGATCAAGATCAGTAATGACAATTGTAACTTGTCCATCTTTCCCTCTCTGCAAAATGCACAGGAGCAAGCAAAGGTATCAGAACTACGTGGATACACAGGGAAAACTTTATACTCAGAGTGGTTCGGATCGGAGAGCGAAGAACGGGCTGTCTTCGTCGATGAAGTGAAGTGTATAGGCTGTTTGAAGTGTGCATTGTTAGCTGAGAAGACCTTCGCTATCGAATCTGTACACGGGAGAGCCAGAGTTGTTGCTCAATGGGCGGACCCTGAAAACAAGATCCAGGCTGCTATTGATGCATGTCCTGTGGATTGCATCTCGTAAGCGACTTGACTGACTCATTAGTTTCAGGCCATTCACATTCAGGATCAATGTCTTTTTAAGTCTGGTTGTGGATCGGACACAGGACGGTGGATAGGTCGGACTTGGCAGCATTGGAGTTCTTGATGTCCAAGCAGCCTCGTGGGAATGTACGTGTTGGCGGAGGCAACAACGCTGGTGCTCGTGTTGCCAACATATTCGTAGATGTCAAGAAGTTCCAATCCGCATATGCCAAGAACAATGACAAAGCTAATACTCATAGCTCCAAGGTTAGTCTCTAGTGAAGTCGGTCGGTCAATCAGTATAGGCTACTGCTGCAAGAAGAATGCTGATCCGAATGCGATCTTATATTTCGTTCAGGAAACAGACCTTCAAAGAGAAGCAAGGATGTCGGCATATCGAGCCATAAGATCGATCTCCAATTGGTTATACTGGCAATCTCCGGTAGCGCATGCAGTGACCTCCGGAACTCTGCAAAACACGCCCCAAGATGACCAAACATCAGAAGATCCAAACATCAAAAAGCTTCGAGAAGCAGCTGCTGCATGGAAGCAAGCAAGCGAGAACCCGAAGGCGAAGCGTCAAAGCCCTTCGAGCTTTGCGCTTCAGGAGGATTATTGGGTTCCATCAACTCACGCTCTTCCGATGACACCGATCAAGGCCTCCGCCCCTAAAGTAACCAAAAAGACGAAATCCTCTGCTCAGACAAACCAAAGAGAAGAGCAGAGGATAAGGGAATACAACAGGCGGAACCCGGTAAGACTCGGATTTCCACTAGTGACGGCCACGTTTGCCGCAATCGTTGTTCGGTTGCATGCCGGGAGTACCACGGCTGCCGGAGGCATAACGGAGCACATAAGGGGCCCTCTTCCGCTAGACATTGTCAACAGTTACTGGCTTCAGGCTGCATTAGCAGGAGTTACATGGTATCTCATTGGCTTGGCAGTAGTGGATGTGGTCGAAAAGGTTGGACGCAAACGATAACATGCCCGGGGCACTAAATATGATGGGCTATAATATGTAGGAATATAAATTTGTACACTTCCAGCAACAGTATACTATAGAAATCACGTATATAATCTGTTTTATATTCCTGTCCGCCCGAACGCAAACGCAACCGTGTTAAAGTTTGACCACGGGCCTAAAAGATACACACACATTCTAATTAAGCATCTTGGTAAATGCACAGACCTTAGGAATACTACATGGTTTCGAAACCAAACAAGTTGATAATGCTTTGCAGCTCCAAGATCCGACGAATGCCCAAAGCATAAGAAAGAACTCAGTAGCGGTACTTGGTGGAGTAGTCCTTGGGGGCAATGACTAGACCACGACCCTTCCTGGCACCACGGTAGACGGTCTCGACAATGTCGATGAACTCTTGCTTGTCCTTGAGAGCCCAGTTGATTTTGTTGTTGTTTCCGGTTCCAAGATCGATCATAATGTGCTTGTTCCTGAAGAAAAACATCACGGTGGAGGGATCGTACAGCTCATACATTGTATTGAAATCCGGGACCTCGGTTATATCCACTAGGTAGATCACAGCAAAATTCTTTAATGTCTCAGCAACAGCGGAGAGGACTTCATCCATCTGAAAGAAAGAAAAGAAAAGAAAATATGGTCAAAGATGGAACATGTCGCCTTTAATCAAAGCAGTATGAGCAATGTGGACAAGAAGATATCCACAAAAGCAGCTCAATCAACACATTTTTCCCCTTTAAAACTGTTCAATCAACAGATAACCAGAACAAAAAGAAAGAAATGTAGTAGTAAGTTTCTCATGAATTAAAACTAACACCTTGGCCCGAACTAATGGCAAACAATACTCAAATACCTGCAAGGTTAAAGCAATATGATGCTAGCCAAGGCTTTCAAAAATCAAAACCTGGAAACTTAACTATACAAAGCCAGCTACTAGCATTCAAAAGTGAAATTCCTTTAAAAAAAACACACTGACCACCCAAAAAATTGCAAACAATGTCAACAAGTTAGGCCAAGAAAGAAATATGAACCCAACCAATTACACTTTCCACAGAGATGACCGCAACCTAATCGCATCCAACTCCAGCACGCATCTCAGCCGATGTTTCAAGGGCGCACCCGTTCCCCCCCAATTCGCAATGCAAAAGAACTAAATAAAATTTCCAAAGAACCAAAATTCACAGCCCCACCACACAAAACATCTCTCAGACCCCAACTTAGAAAACCCGTGAACTCGGAGCCAACTACTCCAACTACAAATTCAACTACCCGAACTCGAGCCACGAGAAAATAGGCAATTGAATAACCTAATCGCATCCCAGCTCCATCAGACATATCGGTCGATGTTTAAACAGTGCACCCTGTTTAAACCCGCGGACTAATCCAACCTCGAATTTAACTAAACCTAATTACCTAAAAATAACCCTAATCAGCGATTGAGGAGGGAATTGTGATCGAAGGGTTTAGGGTAAGTAAGTTTAAGTACCTGCATGCAGGTTTCGTCCCAGTCGTGGCCGAAACGGATGACGACCAGTCGTTCCTCCTCAGCCAGGATCGCCTGGTCCACCGCCCATCCCGTGTGCAAGTGCGGCAGCAGGTACGACATCGTTTCCTCTCTCCCTCTTTCTCTGATGCGATTTGTTCTCTCTCTAACAACCTTAAAACAGTTTTTCTTATATATATATATATATATTGCACTGATGCTAGAGGTTGCAATTGGAAGGGCGAACTAAGGTTCGATTCCCGCAACAGCGTTGGGAGAGGTTTAAAACCTTAACCCCGGGATCCGCCTCGAACAGGATTAGTCGACCTAATTAAGAGCCCGATAAACAGGCTGGGCCGGATACTGGGTATTCACCAAAAAAATAATAATATATATATATATATATTTAATATTTGAAGCGTTGTTTCTACGATGGGGAACCTGAAAGCCCATTTGAAAAGGCCCAATTCAGCCCGGTGGGTGTGTTTCTAACATCCCATTTTGGGCTTTCAACCCAAGCCCGAGCAAACATTTAAGTTCCGTACCCACGCTTTGTCGTCGGCTAATCACGGTTATTTGTTATTAGATATCATGTTACATTATTAATTTTATGTGCATGATATGATATGCCACTAATTTTATGTTTGTGAATTACATATATTGTTAACCCCCTGACCAAACACATTTGATTTAATATAAATGACAATCAACATTTGGTCAATAATATGTCAACATATTATGTTTTTTTTTCTTCAAAGATTTGGTGATTCAAATCCCAATCTTTGCAAAAATAATATAAAAAAATTGGCTGGGAGGAGAATAAAACTGTTGAAACTCTGAAATTTATGTTCATTTATTTAAATAAAAAATTCACAAAATTACTAATACTAATGTTAACGCTTAGTATCACTCATTTGTTTCTTTGGTGAGAATTTCACTCATTTGCTTGTTACAGGTTTCGAGGGCGTTAAATCTCATTGTTTACCACTAAATATATACCACAATGTCTATCAAAGTATGGCTTACCATTTCTTATCTATTTTTCTTTATAAAAATAAATTTCTCAAATTATTTTATGAACTCCTTACCCTTTACCCTTTTTTTAATCTTGTTATTTTGATTATGATCACAATGTTTCATGTGTCGTGTTCGAACATTAGACACTCTACACAATTGCGTTTCGGCCACGAATTCGTCGGTGGCCAAAGGGATCAGAATCTTTTCGATTACATGCTGCATGCTTTATTCCCTAACCAGGACTATCTCGTCACTCATGAATGTCAACGTACAGAAGTTGCTCATCTGTGGCCTCCTGTATGGTCCATGACATTGTCGGAATACGTCGCCAAGTAGGACGACCTAGTGGATGAAACCAATACATTGAGTTGACTCTTATGTCAACTGGGTGGGAACTCAAACCATGGACTCGGAATCTTGACCAGCCATTGATTATAATAATGACAATGAAATCTCATGCTTCGATTTTGTTCTCCGATCCCATAAGTGGGTGCCCACCTTCAGCATCTTATCTTTAGGCCTACCGGTTGTTCTCACATGTTCTCCTTGTTATGCCAGGTCGACAAAGTCAAAACTAATGTAAAATTTTTGGTTACGGTTAGAAATTATATGTTAGATGATCACAACTTGTTCTGAAAAGTCGTCTCTTGCTTTAACATAATTAGGTATAGGGAGGAATGGAGATAAACTTCTTGGTTCTTCCAAGTTGAGTCAGAGCAACTTGACAGAATATATTCCCTAATGGGAGAAGGATCAGGAAGAATTCATAGAAACAAGAATATGCTCGGGCTTGTGAGCTTGTACGACAGCTATTATAAAACAAGCACAAACTCAACAGAGAGAGCACCAAGATGAGCACACAAGAGAGGCATTACATGAAGGAAAGAGCCTAGCTTGGTAGCCAAGAATGACTTGCGTGTTTCCCTATTAGGGATATCCTTCAAGCTCTATGCTGAAGATAGGAAACCTTCAGGGTTCCAGGCAGTCATTTTGGCTAAGCTGGCAATGCTCGTCCATGTTCTGCCCTCCTTTCTAATTTCCATACCTATATTGGACTTAGATCCTGACGGAGCTCGTCTCGTATCAATTCGAAAGGGAAAAGAGGCCTTACATGAAGACGAGATCCTAGTTTGGTAGCCAAGGATGACTTGCCTCGTGGTGCGGTTTCGCAACTGATGAGTACTTGATATCGTCAGATCGAAGCCGTCTTGCCAAGGCAAGTCTCCGTTGGCTATCCTGACAGACTCTTGTCTCTCATGCTAGGCCTATTGTTCCATTGAAACGATACTCATAACAAGTCGACCTCGCTATCCAATTGCTGGTTGTAGGCAATAGGCGATTCTGACAATGTAATGTTGTAGACAAATAATACGGAAATGAAACAGTGACAAAGGAATGCACAGATAAGAGATTGACGGTAGCTGGAGAAGCTGCATGTCGTACGTTGCGTTAGTTTAGATGAACTGAAATTGACTGATCGTGATTTTTTGTCAGACAATATTTGTTATAAAAATGAGTTCCGAATTTTTTTTCTCAAATCTTGTTCCATCAATTTTGATTGGCAAAATTAGTCGTAGAACACATTTATTGTCATACATTATTACCATCTCGATCTTAATTAATATGTTTTCTTTTGCAAGATATATTATGTCTTTTCTATCTTAATAATTGATCACATATTATTTCCTTTTCTATGAACAAATTTAGTAATAGATGTACTAGCAATACCCATCTACCGACATAACAACTAAAACTGCGCAAAATCCATTGCAAGTCATATGGCACCATCTTCTCTTCGAGTCTTTATCAGTTTTATACAGCTTGTCAGGCCAATTATCCCAGCATAATCATGATCCTGACGTGAAGATTGGATAACATATCCACTTTCAAGCCAATGGGCATTTGACCTAATGGAATATAATACAACCACAACTTGTCTTAATTATGGTCTAAGATTCAATATATCGCAAGTACAATTATGTGTAAATATTTTATTTAAAAAAACATATTCTTCTCTAATTTAAAAGAAAGAGGTCAAGATTAGCGCCAAGCGTTTTGATCAACTGTGAGTTGCATTAGAACTTGGTAGGGATAAGTTTTCATCCTCAGTGACCATGTTCTAGACAAATCAACTTAGTGAATATTTGAATAATAAAAAAGAGTTCTCACAAAATAAGTATGAATTTCTATATTTTATTTAAATTCTTAAGATAGTAAATAAAAGAATAAAAAATATTTTATAAGTTACCTCATCACACTTACAATTAGCGATGTGGTGATCCTAACTCTTTTTCTTAAACAAAGTTTATCGGATTAAAGTTTTCACGGATTTGTTCGGTTTGCTAACATGTCATCACATGAGGGTGGCCATGAACCATAGGTTTTACGGGAATAGTTGACTATAATACAATATAATTTCTTTTTATATTCTATCCAAAATCTGAGTATCTAAATTTTTTTGCCTTATAAATAAACCCGTCATTACGTGGTAATCTCAACAACAAGAATGAAAGATTTAAAATTTGTGGATATTCTCAAGAGCCTAATAATAATATTGACATAAGCGCAATATATCTGATAAAGTATGGCTCTGTCATTGACTACTAGATGAAAATATTAACTCCAAGATAAACAAGTGTAACTTACTTTTAGTTGCAATAGAAGTACGACTAAAGAAGTAAGGTTTTATCATGAAAATTACAAATGATCGTGTTAAAGAAATAAAATTACATCTTGAAGAGCCTAATTTGTACTTATTCTACACCAATGGGGCCATTTTGTCTACCGTGTGATCCCATGGTTACTCCAGAGGCCAGTGATTTCAAGCTTGAAGTTATTCCTTTGTTCCAAATGGACCAGAAAATAGCTGCAAGTAGCACACACCAAGCATGCTTTGTCCTAGAGTGTTGAAGAAGTAGCTATTTTTTCGTTCGGGTCACGTAACATTAAACTATAAACTTATTTTTCCATTTTTTAAGAGACAATCAACTTAAAGAACCATAATGCATGGCTCTGATAGACTATCCCTTCTAGCCTAAATACAATCACAGTTAAATATGAAATCACAGTACTCAACTATGAATATTAGAATTTAGCAAAAAAAAAAAGATATACTGATTCGCCCTTGATTGACACTAAACACTAGACATTTTCCAGTTAATCCCAAGAATAGAGGTAAGCATCTTAAGAATTGAAAAATCTTACAAAATGTAAACTACAGTTTATGAGTTCCTGGTTAAACCATAATGGTGGAAGAGCAAAAGGTCTGGCATGAGATAAAAAAGAGCCAGTCAGATAGTCAAGGAGATTGCCTGCCAGTGCCAGACCACAAAAGGGTCATTCCAATAAAAATGAACAATCTCCACTGTTAGCCACAAACAGCAGGCAAGTCATCCTTGGCTACCAAACTTGGTTCTTTTCATCATGTTAGACCCTCCTCCTCGATCTCAAATAGTCGGAATGCACACTAAGACCTTCGATGAACGGGCTGATCAAGTTGCGTATCAGAACAGCAGGCTTGGCATGAGGGACAAGAACCTGTCAACTAAGCCAAGATGACTTCCTGAAACTCAAACAAGGTCTCCAAATTGAGATTATAATCCCCTTTTTTTTCTGGAAGAACCTTGAAGGGATCAGGCAAGTCATTCTTGGCTAATAAACAAACTCTTATCTTCATGCTATGCATCTGTTCCTTGCTTCTCTGAGTAGTTCAGGTTCTTCCCCTTCTGAATTTATAGTTGCTCAACAATGTGGCACTTGTTAAATTAGTGCATCTCCATCAGCTGCAAGTCTTTGTTCCTTTGCTGTGACCATAATGGAATATATTCTGTTCAGTTGCCCCATACCCTAATAATTCAACACAATTGCTTAATATATTTGATTACATGTTATTGAAATCTCTATATCTAATAGATGCACACTTGTATCTAGCAGTTGTGATAATCTCAACACGGATCATCATACGAAAGATTGTGCGAACAACGACATACCACGAAATCAACCTTTTTTTATACCATGTTAGAATTGGTATATTCTAAAAAATCTATAAACAATGAATTGATAAATTTTTAACATATATAACAAACACGCATCTACAAATAACTTCCACTGAATTGTAAAGAGCATCAAAATCAGATAAGGGAAAGGTCAACTGCCAAATTGCAGCAGCAGTTGACACGTTACATAGCAACTGATATCCAAACAGACACTACAAACTCCAAAAGAAAATTATAACCAAAAAAAATTCCAAAAGCAAATATCATGCGAATGCTCACGAAAATCAAACCTTATCCTTCCTAAAAGAAGGTCCATCAGAAAGAACAGGGTCATACTTCAATAAGATTTAATTTTCCAGTATGACGGCTGGAGAAATGGGAAGGTCGGAGAATATATTCCAGTATGGCTCCAGCTAAATAAGGAAAGTCAATTGTAGGAATAAAATAAATGGATTGCCATGAATAAAAAATTATACCATTTTGATTTGGTTCCTTATTCTCTCTTTTTATGACTATAAATATGCACTAGGAGAGGAGCAAACAAGTCATCCCATTTCAAACAGGGGACTGAGAAGAGGTCTGGCCTAACATGAAAGATTAGAGTTTGGTTTGGTAGCCAAGGATGACTT
>SOPF01027774.1:235704-255859 GCA_012979155.1 Hypericum perforatum
CCTTGGCTAGGCTGACAAGCTCTTCTTCTTCATGCTAGGCTCTATTCTCTTCATCATTTTACTGCTGAGATGTAACAAATATGCAAATATACCTTTCAAACAAAATATGCAAATGTGTGTAACTAATAGGGTCAAATAATATTTGGATCGAACTACAGTTGAATTGAGTGCATAACCTTATGTCAATCAATAGATATATTTTCAGACATATTAGCAAGAATGAGTAGCAGTCGAAAAATAAATACCTTATTTTCAACTCAATGTCATACGGATCTACCATTATTTTTTAGATCTTACCATTTCCATTTGATTGTTACCCTAGAAAACCCATTATTCGGGTGATGAGAACACGGTGACAAGGTTAAAATTTAAAATTCAAATTCTGCATTATACAATATAAAATACCAGTTGAAAAAGGCCACAATTCACTCCCTGATTGTGATTTATAGCATTTTTATTAAATTATATTTAGTTCAAAATACATAAAATCGGTGGCATAGATTTTTCAATAAACACTTAAGTAATATATACTTTATTATTAATTTAGTTAACACGTTATACGGAATTCATAAAAATGTAAGTCAACTCGTAATCCATCTACAAGTATACCAGCACGTAGACAAATAAAACGCGTAAATTTTTGTTAACATTGATAAGCATTAATAAAAAAATTATACCAATATTATCAACGCATTTCCTTGGAAAAAAATGAACAGCCTAGTATCTAGACAAAAACCAAGCTGCTTAATTCCAACGTTTGTTTAGTGAAAAAAAATGAAATTCAATAAATATTTACAATTATTAAATTTTTAATGTATATGAATTTTTTTAATCAAACTCTAATAATTCATTCAAAAATCATTTGAACCGCATTGAGCTTAGTAATTCCCACTCATCCACGTGGCAGCCATCGAGCTAGAGTAACAAAAAGACTTCTTACAACCCAATGCATTGTATCACATCTCACATATCCAATCCCCAAATCCCCGAGCAGGAAACATCATCTTCTAATCCCAAACTCAAACTCCAAAGGGACCCAAAAATATAAAAACCCGTTCTCCAAAAAAATTTCCAATTTCTTCCAATGATCCGAAATTAGAATTAATCAACTAATTAATACCAAACTCTCCACCCTCCATAACTAACACTATCCCCTCCCTTCCAAGCCAAGCTCCCTCCCTCCTTCCCTCCCTATTTAACTCTCCAAGCTTCAACCTTTTTCCAAGCACTTGCCATTTTCCTTCCCCATTATGGAGGCCTTATCTTCTCTATCCACTGCAACTGGCCTAATCTCAGTGCCCACTTGGCCATTACTCCTCAGGACTTCTACTGGGTCGAATTCTCCTTCTGGGTTGTCTCTAAAGGCTCGAGCTTTGCCTAGTTTTGGCGTAAAGAGACAAGCTTTGAGGGTTGTTAGGGCCTCTATTGCTGTTGCTCAGGAAACCCAGGAGCCTAAGATCGCCATTATTAGAATTGGGACCCGTGGGAGGTGAGGTTTCGTCGCCCTTCGTTGTCTTGGGCCCCTTGTTATCTTGTTTTATGTTGCTTCTTAGTGTAGCTGGTTCTCTTGGCTCTTTTGACTCTTGTTTTAAGTGCAATGTGTTTGGGCTAATGACACAACGCGTTTAAGAAGAATTGACAAAAGTCCGGGGATAGTAAAAGATGGTGTAAAAGTTCAACCTTTACAGAAATATTGCAATATGTTTACTGTTTAGCCATGGTTCCTCCTGTCTCCTGATTGCCAGGGATAGTATTAGGATCTGTCAGATGCAAAACAAGACAAATTAGTGGATAAGCTGCATTTCAGGTGTAGTCAAAGAAGCTATAACTTGCTAAGAGTGGTAATGATGATCGTTTCGTAGGGCATCTTTCATTACTGTTCTGGACTTCGAAGTATCTGCTGGTGGGTCTTAGTGTAAAGATCCCGCAAGTTTTGGTTTAGCTCTGTTTCGCCAAAGTGATTTGTAATTATGTCTGAGTTGATAGTTATCTGAGAGTGGCAATGGGGAGTGAAGATGATGCATAGGTCTATTGTGGTCGGATTGTGAGTAGATGCTTGCATCACTAGACAAGTAAAAACTTTTTATTGTTGTTGATTATGGCATGAGTGGGTTTGGTCAGCTAGGCTGGTGGATTGATGCATTGGTTTCTCTTTATTCAACTTCCTCTTCATGGTGCGTGTTCTTGTTTCTTGTATATAATAGAAGTTGTTGACAAAGTTGTCCCTTGCAATTAATTTGTATCTTGTTTCTCTCTTTTTGTTTGTTATCGGAATATGTGTTCTTTGTTGTAAGTTACAAAGTGGATTGCTTTTTGGCTTTTGCTTTTATCGTTTTCGTCATGATTCTTGCTTTTTTCTACAAGATGAGGTATGTCCAACTGGGAATCATGTAAGGTATTGAAGAGACTTAGGTCGAGCTTCTTTCCTATTTGCTTTTTAACTAAGTTGATCAGTCTTTCTGTGTATTTTGCACTACAGCCCACTTGCACTTGCTCAGGCTTATGAGACCCGGGATAAGTTGAAGGCCAAGCATTCTGAACTAGCTCCAGATGGAGCAATCGAAATTGTGATCATAAAGACAACAGGGGACAAAATTCTTTCCCAACCTCTTGCTGACATAGGTGGCAAGGGATTGTTTACCAAGGAAATAGATGAGGCGCTTATCAATGGCGACATCGACATCGCAGTCCATTCAATGAAAGATGTCCCAACATACTTACCCGAGAAGACCATTCTCCCTTGCAACCTTCCACGTGAGGATGTACGAGATGCATTTATTGCTTTGACTGCAGCATCACTAGGGGACCTCCCGGCTGGTAGTGTTATTGGGACTGCGTCACTCAGACGAAAGTCACAGATACTCCACAGATATCCATTGCTTAAAGTAAGTACAGGGTTTATCATATTTGCTTTGATTGCCATCATTTCCGAATCCTCACCAAATCTTTGTCAATTTCTTTCTGCAGGTGCAGGATAACTTTCGTGGCAATGTCCAGACGAGACTGAGGAAGCTAAACGAAGGGGTTGTTCAAGCGACTCTTTTGGCCCTGGCTGGTCTGAAGCGTTTAAGCATGACAGATCACGTGAGCTCCATTCTTTCACTCGAGGACATGCTTCCAGCCGTCGCACAAGGAGCAATTGGTATTGCTTGTCGAAGCAATGATGATAAAATGGTGAGTGGAACTGTATTGTACATTTATTGCAGCCCCAGCCCCTCTGCTTTTGGATGGAATTTCTGATAATGATATGCATACTTCTCGTTGTTTTTTTTATTTACTTATCGTAGGCCGAATACTTGAGTTCGTTGAACCATGAGGAAACAAGGCTGGCTGTTGCCTGCGAAAGGGCATTTCTCCTTACATTGGATGGATCATGTCGCACTCCAATTGCCGGTTATGCTTCGAAAGATGAAAATGGAGATTGTCTATTCAGAGGGCTGGTTGCATCCCCAGATGGTACCCGAGGTACGTCTACGTAGTCGATGTTTCAACTAGAAAGATTCTCCGGAAGCAAAACATGCGCTAAAATGAGTTCCGTTTGAGCCAATTTGTGTTTGTTGTTTGTGTATTTCAGTGCTTGAAACTTCGAGAAAAGGGCCGTACGCCATAGAGGACATGATCTTGATGGGAAAGGATGCAGGCAAGGAACTTCTGTCGCGAGCCGGCCCCGGATTCTTCGAATCTTAAAGGGCTCACAGACACCTCCTGAAGGAGAAGAGAAGAGAAGAGAAGAGTTGGAAATAGCCATACAAGGCTTGCTGATCTTTGTAGTTTCTGTGTAACCTTTGTAATCAACCAGAAATTGTGTTATTAATGAGCTGAGTGATTAGTGTAGATTGGAAGAGGACGGGATGGTGAGATTCTTGTATCATGTGATTCATTTAATTTGTTAAAATCCAATTTTGTTTCTCTCAGCAAGCACTCTTCAGTAATCCGTCAATAACATGCTCTTTTGGGTACACGGAATCTCTCATTTAACTAAATATTTTGATTTTTAAAAAAAAATACTATAAAGTTAAAATACCATTTTGGAGAGTTTTTTTTATACCTGATTTGAATTAGTCGGCTCTTAAATTATTGGCTACCATACATTTCAAGAAATTTTTTTTATCGATTTCTTTCATCACATGCCATTTGAATTTCCTGAAATAAATGTTGGAAAATTTGACGTTGGAAACTAGAGATTTCAAAAATATTTTAAAAGAGACAAGTGGGACATTTCTTAAGTGCGTGGGTGTGCGTGCGTGCGTGTGTGAGATCATTATTATGACATATAATCTATAACTAATAAAATCAAATCTCAAAAAAGAATTCTTTATAAAAAAATTACCAATAATTCTCGTACGTTTCACGTTAGGAAAGGAAGACGAATATTTGAAACATAAATACTTAATTATAACTATTTATTTTTTGCAGAAAGAAATATTGATAAAAAGTTAATCATATATATGAATATTATCCGCACTTTTGTAAGTTTTATTTAAACAGAATAGTCAATAAATAAATTTAATTAACGTCTCTATTCAAGTTTAAGCAAATACAAGTAAAAACAACTTGAACTTGTATAACTGCGAAACCATTGAAATGAATAATTACTCGAAGTTAATAGTATTTGAGGATAAAAAATTGTCATACTAATTACTTGAAACATATTCATGTTGTTCATGCCTAAATATTCGACATTGAAATACATGTTAATCAATGCATTTGACACGTACTTGTATGAATGTAGGATATTTTATAGCATAGAAATGAATCAAGTACACACTAAGATAAAAACTTTTAATTACGGAATTTTTTTCAATAAATCTGTTTGAGAGGAGAACGAATTAGGTTTGAATAAATAAATAATTTTGTATAGTACAAAATTTGGTCTGACTCAGCTTGTAATCTTTTTATGCGGTATCGATATTTTTTCATGTGATATATGCATATTTTTCATGCGATACTAACATATATTTTTTTTATTTTTTGTATTTCACGGTGGCATTTTTTTCTTCATGTGATACTAATATTTCTTACATGTGAAATCGATATTTTTTTATGTGATATTGACATTTTCTTCATACGATACTGACATGTGTATTCAAAATCGATAATGGCTATGAAGCATGAGAGGGAGGTTGGAGGTCCGAGGTTCGATTCTTGGCAGCGCCAATTTTTTTACAAATTACCCAGGAAAATCATTAAAATTACCCAGGTACAAAATCTCACAAAAAAATGGGGTTTCATGCAAGGTACAAAAACCTCAAAAAAAAATGAGATTTCGTGCAACCAGAGCCGAGCCGGTGGAACCCATTGGCCGGCGAAGTGCACAAAATTGCCATTTTTTGCGGGTTCGGTACAAAACCTCACAAAAAAATGCAATTTTGTGCATTTTGATACCGCGATTTTTTTTGCATTCTTGTACCGACCCCTTTTGGTTAATGATTTTTAAATCAACCCCTATGCAGAAAATTGGCCATTAGTTTTATACTACTATTTGAGACAAATTATTCAAACAGATGAATGAGTTTAATTTGTTAAAATTCAGGCACTAATTTCCTTTTGATAGTACTTATTAGTACAAAATATATTAAAACATACGGGCTTTTGAATTTCTTTTCCTCTTGCCACTTATCCACCGCCACTTTCCTATTTTTTTCGTCCATCTTTGAGTCAACATTTATGGCTTTAGATTTATTTTCATCACAACATTATGAATTTCCAATAATGGAATTTAATAAGTGTTTGAAATACCAAAGAGCATGTAGCTAAGCGGTACAAAATATTTAATTTGGGAGAGGTCAAAAGTTCAGACCCTGACAATATAATTTTTGTAAAAATTTACTTTTAAAAAATAAAAAATACTTGTTTGAAATTTTATATTAAAATGGAGATTTTTGAAACGCAATCAAAAATAAATAACTTGATATCTTAACTGTATTAGATTTTATATATTTTTTTTAAAGAAGAGCCTCAATATTGGTATATCCAGTAGTATGACTATAAATATTCAAAACAATATCTTAATACCTTATAAGGCCAACTCTCACTATATATATCCCAAGAAGAAAAAATAACCAAGACAAGACTACATATTTACAAACAAAATACCTAGAAAAAAAGATAGAGAAAAAAAAAACACAATTATGAGAATCACTGCCTTTGTGGTAACTCTGGCTATGTTGGCCGTACTTCTGACCAACTTGGTGTCGGCTCAGGAGGTGGACGGACTGGTGGAGCAGGCTGCGAGCTACGCAATCGAAGAATGTAATTACACGACGCACAAGGAGCTGGCCCTGGTTCAAATACTGAGCTCCAAGGAGGTCGTCGTCCCTACGTTCGGGACTAACATCGTTTTGGACATGAAAGTGCTCGAGAGGGATGGCTCAATTGCAATCTACAATTTTGTTGTTCTTGTCATGGAACAAGGTGGTTGGAGGTTCGTCAAGTGTGAGAAAACATCTAAATGATTCATTAGTTAATTGGATTTCAATATCCATAGTTTATGTAATTGATCAGAATGATTCAAGTATAATAAATTGTTAATCTCTTTCGACTTGTTAATCATTTTATCTATTCTTCCTTTTCTTCCATCATCATCTTCATTCTCTAATATTCGACATTTAAATAAAATTCTAATTCAAACCTAAAAATGACTCCAAATCTTTTCAATGAGAATCAAAACTAATTTATGAAAATCAAAATTTTAAAGATCCAAACTTTGAAAATTCTAATTTAAATTAAAAATCAAAACCCTAACTAGAAATTCAAATTAGCCACCTTCTCCTTCGAGATCGTTGCGATGGAAACCTCTCATGATAAACGCAGAACATAGAATTAGAATTGAATTTAATGGATTATTGGGTGAAGAAGATGAAATGACGACAGTGGAGAGAGCACACATGTTCGACAAGGTGGTGATGTCAAATCTCAGCCCATCACTGATTAACCAATACCAATTAGAAATAATTAAAATAAATTACCTTCGAGAACCCATCTCAAGGCAAGCGTCAATCTTCCTCCTCTCAGATTTGTTTATTTTCGTAGTCAAAGTTTTCTCTGTCGTTGCCGAAATTTGATTTTGAAGTTTTTCTTGTCGTCTTCAGAATTTGGATCTCTAATTGGAATTAGAATTTTTAAAATTAGGTGGTTTAAATGTTTTATTCCTTAAATTAATTATGATTCTCATTAAAAAATTGGATTTTCTAAATTTGAATTTGAATTTTAGTTGAATGTTGAAAGTTAAAAATGATATGAAAAGAGAGGAAGAAGAAGAAGAGAAAAGAATTTTGTTTAATAAGTCAGAGTATTTTGGTCATTTTAAATAAGATTTTGTCCAAAAATTTATTTTTATCAAAATGTAGAGATTAAAAATTCAAAATTTTTAAATCAAATATACTAGGACCTAGGTAGTCTCAGAGACCAAAGACCTAGATAGAAAAGGACCAAACAGGGAATAAAGAGAGTAATTTATCTTTAATTTAATATGGCGATTTGACTAACTCCAGTCACCTTGCATATTTGCACGTCAGCATTTATGGTTGCAAATCTTTTGCATCACCCTTCCTTATTAACGTATCAGATTTCTAAATCTACATAGAGAACTTTTTTCAAAGGGATAAGTTTTTATTAATTTACGTATCTTAGTCCATAGCTCAACATTAATGGTTTTGGATTTATTTTCACCACAATCGATTATGAATATCCAAAAATGGAATTTAATAAATGTTTGAAAGTTTCGCGTTGAAATAGTCTGTGACCCAATTAAAAGTGAATAACTTGACATGTCAATTGTTTAGTTTTTTTCAGAATTTTTTATAAAAGATATGAAAGAATTTTTGGCCTAGTACCTTATAAGGCCATCTCTCTCTCTCTCTCTCTCTCTCTCTCTCTCTCTCTCTCTCTCTCTAACTATCTATATATATATAATAATAATAATAAAAATAACCAACACAATACTCAATATTTACAAACAAAATTCTTAGAAAAGAAAATAAGGAGAAAAAAAAATACTACTATGAGAATCTCCGCCTTTGTAGTAATTCTAGTCGTGGTGGCCTTCCTTGGGGTGGCCAACTCAAAGGTGGACGTGGATCAGGTCGCGAGCTTCGCAATCGAAGAATGTAATTACATGACAAATAGAGAGCTCGCCCTAGTGCAGATACTCGACTCCAAGGAGACCGACTTCCCTACGTTCGGGTCAAATGTCGTTTTGGACATGAAAGTGCTTGAGAGGGATGGCTCAATTGCGATCTACAAATTTGTTGTTCTTATAAGGGACGAAGGTGGTTTTACGTTCCTCAAGTGTGAGAAAACATCGAATTGATTGAATTAGTTTGATAAGAATATCTAAAGTATGTGTTACATATATTCAAATAAATGAGTAGTCTCTTTTATTTTTTATTAGCTATTTTGTTCTCTTGATTAATGCATCGCATTGCTAATTACAAATATTAGTAGACTTTTGATTGAGTACTTAAAGTGTACTAACTTGATGAGTTCTATTAAGATCGATGTAGGATTAATGATTCTGTAGAATTAAAATGATTACATCGTCTTTTCTATGATATTGTAGGATTAATAATACAATTCTTTTGACCACGACGTTTGATACTAGAAATATGCATAACTTATTTAATTTGGTTAACTAAGTTCAAATAGTTTAATCAATTAAGTTTAAGTAATTTGGTCAATTATATTCAAATAGTTTAATATACTCTATTTAAATAGTTCACTCATGTATTTTCGAGTTGTTCTATTATTATGTTCAATCTGTTTAATCAGTTGTGTTTAAATGATTTGGTTAATTATGATCAAATAATTTATGAATGTATGTTCAAATATTTGGTCAACTATATTCAATTAATTTGGTTATGTATGTATAATTTTTTCCTTATATTTGGTTTAGTCACATAAATTAAAATAATTAAATTAATTATATTCGAATAATTTGATCATCTTCACCCACCAAGATGGAATAAACGAACATAACAATATAAATCACACACTTTCTCGAACAACTCTCCCTCATCTTCGACGACATCTGCAGACAAAAAAAATTCAAAATCCAATTCGTCTGCATCATATTCTTTCTTCTTTTCTTCTTCACACATTTCCTCTCCAAATTCCCATCCCTAAACTAAATCCTCAAAATTTTAATCTAAAACCTATTATCATTTGTCCTCCAAAAAAATCATGGCAATCTTTATCCTTCCATCTCCTCTTCTTTTAATCTCTCTCTGTCTTCCGTCTTTATTTTTATTTTTTAATCGAACCATAATTTTTCGCAAAGATCCAAACTTTCGACAAAGAAAAGACTCGGGTAGGATCGAGCCCACTTGACAAGAAGAAGAGTTTCATCGTACGAACTCCACTGCACGGTGGTCAAGGGAGAGAGGGATGGCCTCCCTAGAGATAAAGTTGGTGATGTCAGCATAGTCCAAAAAGAAATAGACGGTGTTAATTAGAGAAAAAAGAAAGGAAAAAAAGTTAGAATATGGATAAACTTAATTCTAGAAGGATAGTATGATTTTATGTTACAATACCCAATTCAATCCCCATTTAATACCACCGTGATCCCAAAGAAAACGTTCTATATATATATATATATATATGGAAAAGAATCTTTAAGTACGCTGTGGTTTGCCAAAAAATTACTTTAGTACCATGTGGTAAAGAACCCTTAAGAGTCATACATCACCAATTTTCTATCACTTTGGTCCCATATTATGATACTGCCCCTCCCTGAATCAGAACCTAAACAAACCCAATTCAACCAGATCGAACCTATATTCAACTTAATCTAATGGGGCGTTTTTAATAAGATATGACTCGGATTGAGCTAAAATTTTACAAGAAGCATCCTAAAAATACACACAACTTACAAAAAAAAACAATTCAGGAATTTTAGAAGTCTGGAAGTATTTTTTTTATTTTTAAAAATGCTGAAATTTTGTAAAATCACATAAAATAGAAAATACATCCAAATAATTTGAAACTTGTTCCAGGGATGAATTTTGGTTCCTAAATTGATTGGAAGTTCTTAAGGTTTCCTGGGACAAGTTTCAACTCAATTGGATGTATTTTTTATTTTATACGATTTTACGAAATTTTAGCATTTCGAAAAATAAAAGAAATACTTTTGTGCCTCTAAAATTCCTAAAATTTATTTCGTAAATTATGTGTATTTTTAGGATTCTTCCTAATGGGACAAGTTTTAACTTAATTGGATGTATTTTTTATTTTATATGATTTTACGAAGTTTCAGCGCTTTGAAAAAAAATTACTTCTGGGCCTCTAAAATTTCTGAATTTTTTTTCGTAAGTCCTGCATTGTTTTAGGATGCTTCTTGTAAAATTTCATCTCAATCCGAGTCATATCTTATTTTCTACGCTCTATTGGGTTAAATTAAATATGGATTCGATCCGGTTGAATTGGGTTTGGTTAGGTTCTGTTTCAGAGAGAGGCAGTATCGTAATTTTGGGACCAAAGTGAATTAGTGAGGTATGACTCGAATTAAGAGTTCTTTACCACAGGATTCTAAAGTAATTTTTTTTGCAAACCACAAGGTATTTAAAGATTCTTTTCCCATATGTATATTATATATCTGATTCCACGTTGGTATTTATGATAGCAAATCTTTTTGCATCACAATCCCCATTTCTGTATCAGACTTCTAAATCTCTGAAGGCAAAAAACTTCTGTATTACTTTATGTATCTTAATAGAAATCGTTAGTTATTCGATCAGATCTAATGTAGTTACGGTAGAGTGATGAACCAATATTTTGAGATCTTCTGACTCAGATTACATTATGATGGCTAAAAATCAACTTATTTTTTTTTGTACGATCAGATTTTTCCAAGAAGATCATAGGATCTCGAAAACAATTTAATTTATACATAAAATAAAGATTATTTCAAACAATGTTTCCGAAAAAATAAGTATATGTTGATAATGCCACAGTAATGATTGTTGGAAAAAATCAACCCTGAATGCAACAATGCGAGCAAATCATAAATACAAAATTTACAATGAAGATAATGAGACAAAAAAATTGATCACCGATTCGATAAAACATTTACGTTTGAGAAATACCAAACTAAAAAAGAATTTATTAATCTCATTTGTTCAAAACTTGATCTTACAAAAAGAAATTTTATCTCTATTATCTAACTAAAAATCTTGGAAACTTTTAGGATATTTAGTAGAGTTTTGGATAAATATTTATAAAAGAGGAGAACAAGTAGTATTTATAAGAAACTTTCTCTGGCATGTTTGACGGCCGCAAGCCTCGTGAACTTCCTTGTGTGCACAAGACCCTAAGGGACGCCAGCCTACATCCTGAAAAATGTCGTAATGTATATCGTCTCAATCGATCCCATAACGAGTACACCAGCGTTACGAAAGTCTCTTCACTCGAACTCATAATCCATACCCAACAATAAGATCGCATTCTTTAAATTTCTCAGTACTACGTCCTATTCATTATTCGAATGCTTCAGAGTTCAGACACTTTCAATATTTGCATATCAGCATTTAATACAAATTGATTGCACAGACACAAATCTCTCGTATTTTTTGGAATGTCTATTTGTATTTCCTAGTAAAAGGACTTACAAATACATTGCTTCCAACTAAGATTCGGTGGGGATTAGTATTAGTCCACATGGTGGGGAGAAGGGTATAATTGGTATCATAGATTTTAATTAGTTACTAAAAAATAGGAAATCATTAAAAAGAAAATCATGTAATCCCTTAAATCTTGCCACTAAATTAGTAACCGACCAATATTCAAAAACTAAATCCCTAAATTAATTAAGCTGAACAAAATTACTGCCAAAAACATCGTCCATCATCCATTGACCATCCCCCATTAACAAACCGTCGCCCAATTAACAAAAAACTCTCCCAACAAAATTAAAAAATACTGGAAACAATATTAAAAAATACTTCATTAACAAAAAATCTTCCTAACAAAATTAAAGAACATGTACCAATATTAAAAGAACATATGAACCAATATTAGAGAACATATGAACCAATATTAAAAAACACATATATTAATATTAAATAACATAGGTACCAATATTACGAAATGATATTAAAGAACATAGGTACCAATATTACGAAATGTGAGTACCAATATTACGAAATGGGAGTACCAATATTACGGTACGAGGGTACCAATATTAACGTACATGGTTACCAATATTACCGTACATGGTACCAATATTACTATTGGGATACCAATATTACTAAAAGGGATACCAATATTACGGTAAAATACCAATATTACAGTAAGAGGGTTACTGAACTAGGGTACCAATATTACGATCATGAGCGTCCTGATGTCGTCGTGAGGAATGCATGTCCTCGGTCATCCCGTTCTTGTCGGGCCAGGTTGACCCCCCTCTCGGTGTTCAAGGCTGAGCTTTAGGCCCTCAACAAGAGCTTCAAGGGCGGCATCTTCATCAACATGTTGTACTACGAGGTCGACGCCGACGTCCAGAGCACGATATCTCCATGATCATCCTGGGAATTTTTTATTAGTTCGGTAACTGTGGAAATTTTTTCTTGGTTGGGCCATGTGATTTCGGCAATGATGGAAAGGGATGTCTGGCAGCAGGGAGGGTGTAAGGGTTAGTATTAATAACAAAGAGAAAATTAAGGATAAATATAATTTTCAAATTAAATGTAGATAGAGTAAATCGTGAGATCATATTTAAAAATTAGGTGTGATAAGGAAATAATAGATTATTAGAGATTGGGTTTCTTATTCTAGTACCAATTTTACCCTCAAATATAATAACCATTAGATTAAGATTTTAAGTACAAAATTTTCATCCAATGGACTAAAAACAATCCCCTTAGTGGGAATTACTTTTTAGACATCCCCACTGAATCCAATTCCCATTGCTTCGGGTGTTTAGTACTTTAGTTCCCTCGTAACTAGGAATGAGGAAACATCGGGTTCATGTTTTTGGCCCATTTATTGGATCCGAAACTGTTCACCATTTTTTCTTAAAGTGAGCCCAACGGTCTAATTTTTTTTACTGACACCGACGGGCTGACGGTGGCGGCCCAACCATTTGTTGATTGGGCTGGCGGTATTGCGGCCTAACTGAACTCAACTCTGTATTTCTAAAATTTAGACTTTTGGCCTAAATATTGACCCATTATTTACAATGCATTCATCTCATACTAAATTGCTTCAAATTTGTCAGAATTTATTGGGCTGGTTTCCCATGCATTAATTGGATAATTAAATGCTCAAAACCAATTACATGCTAAACCTAGATAATCCAAGTAAAAAGTCTAGGGAACGGAGGACGGCGGGAGAAGGTTGGAGTAGTAGTGACGACCAGTTGGCCAATGGAAGAAGAGAGACTGAGGAAGAAAGGGAAGTGCTGAGAAAGTGTTCAGCGATGGCCAGGTTTCAACCGAGAACTCTAGACTCTAGTGTGTATATATGTAACTGAAATAACGTCGGTAAATTGGTATTTAGGTAAAAACCAATGCCGAAATTATACCCAAGACTTCGGTTTACATCAATTAGCAACTCAATGCAGCATTTGACCCTCGGATTAATTTGTGACGATGCAACGGTGTGGTCACAACATACAATTCTCCTCAAAACTCTCCCAAAGTAAAATCAAACGTAAATGTAACAATTCTTTATCGTATGAAACTGGCGCATGAACATCATATCGTTTATCAGTTTAAATTATGATGAAGTTGTTTCAAACTCCTCCGAAAATGTAAATATTTGTTTAATAGTGTGAATATAACCACTTGACAAGTTTAACGTGTCAACCAACATCAATGAGGAAATATCCAATGAATTACATCTCAGGAAGTTTTCTCTGCCAATATTATTAATTACTTGGTAATTGAGAATAATGGGATCTAGAATGGCATGGTAGGCAATTTCTCATCGGCCAAAAAGAACTTGACAAGTTGGAGAGCATGCTTGGGCTTAAATGTTGGGACTTGGTGGCCTGCTCCTCTAATTGTCACATACATTAGCCCATCGTATTCTATCGTCCATCCACCGACCTGTCAACACCAAAGTAAATCAATTTTCCGAGTTCTTAAAAAAATCATTTTAGTAATCACGCAATTTTCATTCGTATCTTAATTTAATTACCTGATTTTTGTAGTACCAAGGAGTCCATTCCTTGTTAGTTTTCAACCCAAGCTTGCGCAGCGTATACCTCGTAGAAGTCACCGGAATTCTGCCGTCTGTGTCTCCACTGAAAGGATTAACGAGTTATTTTTTTAATTTGTGATATATACAAAATAAAAAAAAATGAAGTAATATGTATTCAGTAATAAGTTCAAGGAAAATTGAAATATTATTACATATATGTCTTACCTAAAGACCCATACTCGAATACCACCAGCAATTAGCTTTCTAATCGTGGGGAGAATTGAAGCCGGTGCATCGTTCCAGGTTGTAATTTGGTCACTGCAATGATCAATTAAAAAAATTAAAATTTCTATATCTAACTCAACAAAAACTTTAAAATAAGAGGTAAGTAGATTTTTAAAAAATTTATGCAAGCTATCTCCATACATACAAGACGCCCGTCAAACGAAATCACTGAGTCAGTCGTCATTATATGAAGTTATGCATGAATATACATATTACCTGCAAGGGGTCCATGAATAGGGAATTTTTGTGACATTAGCGTGTAACGCTTTCTGAACATCTGCCCTGTTGAGGTAGGTCACGGTGTAATCATCTAAACAAGGATCATACCCGGCTGGTTTCTTATGCCACCCTTCCTGTCAGGTAATTTACATTTCACTTCAATCACCCATAAAATATTAGGGCATAATACTAATTTGTGTGTCAAAAAGGACTGACTTACGAATTTGGAGAAGAGGCGAGGGGCTACGTTCCCTTGCATGAAAGGGCGTTGCCTGGTGGAGCTGACGTTGCTGTTGACGCATTTAGGGGCGTACAAGCTGTACATGTCAATGATTTTGTACACGTCAAAGTACTTGTTGAGTGCTTGGTTGCAGCTATCAGTTGGGTTCTCCATGCTGAAATTGCACCTCTTCTTTATGTTGTAGAACACACGATCCGATATAACCGCGTGGTCCCACGCGTAATCTATCATCCCGGTCTGGTCTGTGTCGTCATCCAACAATGAGTTTCCTATCTGTAGAATTCGTGAGAAAAAAAAAACTTCAAGATGAGTAATTTGGTTTGAAAAACCTGCCAAATGCCCGTATCAAGCCTACAATTTTAAGACAATGCTTGACGGAGTTCTTTGTATTTTGGATGGGAAAAGTTACACGAGTTACCATGAAGCCTTTGAAGTTTATGTAATCCTCCTTCGGGGCTTCCTTGTTGTTGTCATATATGGCTTCCGCTAGTTGGGGAACATAATGTCCTAAAACATGTATACGGAAATTGGGTAATTAGTTATTTTTATAAAAAAAAAGTAATTGGAGAATTATTGTTTTAGGCGATGTGTTACAAAGATTGAAGAAAAAGGTTACAGGGAGAGCGTAGGTTAAAATTAAATGAGAAGGAAATTAATGGTCAGGTACCTGCGTAGCTTTCTCCGGAGATGTAGAAATCATGAGACTTGTACTGTGGGAATCTCCGGAACCAGTTGACCAGAAATATGTAGTTATCTTTGGCTATTCATATGAACAAATTCTATCTTAGAACGGATATCCAACTCAAAATATATTTTGGATATAATTTTTCGAAACGTGCTTTTATGTTGCTAATGTGTGAAGGCAGTAAATCAACAGTGAGTAGAATTTTAACATCTACAACGAAGTTTATCATAGTTGATCTATATAGATTAATAAATTATGAGATTGGGCATCTCTTTATTTTTTAGATAACCTATAATTTAGGGTCGCTGCATTATTTTATTTGACTATTAATTAATACCTGTAATAGCGTCACCAAGGTTCTTGATATCATCGCTAGTATTTGTGTAGGAAAACCCAACTCCCACCGGAGATTCAAGGAACAACAAATTCGCCTCTGCAATAAACATAACTGTTAGTTTAGTCTGTCTATGTGAGTTAAATTCGAACATAAATGTGAGTTTAATCTACGTGAGTCATTTGGAAATAATAGTGACCTCTGTTCCAAGTGTTTTTGTTGAACTTGAGCTGGTCATCTTTCTGAGGGAAGAAAGGCCCCAACTCCTCCGATTGCCCATACCCAATTGAAGAGCATCCCGGACCTGAAAATTAATTAACTTATGGGTCTATTACAGCTTGAAACAGGAAGGACCAAAACTCTAATGCAACGAGAGTTTAGTCGGACAATTGTTTATTTTGTGGAAGGGGAAACAGACTTCCAAAAATTACTCAAGGAGATCAGCATGATTTTTGACAAAGGCCGATCACAAGTCTAGGAGAAAATGTGCTAAATTTGAATAACATTTTACAACAGGATCATATTAGGCTAAATGTTTGCCATATGGGTTTTGTATTAGACGTTTTACATAGACTTGTATCTTTACAGAATGTAATTTTTTTGAATTTATAAAAATTTATACTTATAAAAAGAATACACCTAGCACTTCCATAAAGTAAATATTAAAAAGAATATATCTAGCTTGAACATCAATTGATCGAGTCAAACAAAAACTAAACCAAGCTGTTTACCTTTGGGTGTATCTTAAGCATTTGACCAGTTGACCAGATGAGTGGATAGAATTATGATTAATGTGACCATTTTCAATCAAAAATGTTAATAATACAACTTCACTGAATTATTACTCCCAACAGAACAACCGTGGGAATTTTCTATTAGTTGAAGGGGAGATCAACATCATGTAGAAGGAATTTAACAATCTACTTAATATTTAGGTTTTTTTTCACAGCTAACCGTCGGCATAAGACCCGATAATATTCAAATAATAATTGGTATTTTTTTTTGAGGGATAATTGGTATTTTATGGGTGAGAGGCGGAGGTGACAGATAGGCTGGTCCCATTGGTAGGGGGACCGGACCGGCTGGGCCAGTTGGAGACTTGGAGTTGCATGGGCTGACGTTATGTTATTTCTTGGGGCCACATATCTTTTCTTCCACGCCACAAATTTTCCACAGAGAGATTTTACTAGTTATGTAAATATTAAAAATATATTATAGATAGAGAAAATTTACATAACTAGCTTACATAAATTGTAACACTCTATTTTCCAATTAAAAATTCAGGCTCTAACTTACAGAACTTTTATAAATCGCCCTTATTTAGGGTTGATCCTATTTAGACTAACTAAATAAGTTAAGCATCAGGCAAGTAATTCTATTCATTTTGGAACCTAAGTAAGCATGTGGGGTAGCAATCAAATTTAGAAGTATTTCTAAACTGACATTGCATTATGAGCATGTGGGGTAATCCCCATTGTGTCCTTTTGCTAGTTTGTTAAATAAAGTACCTAATGTGACAAGGAAGCTATAATATGATGATGACATTGAAATTTAGTTTTAGTCACAATCATTGCATTTTCTGGTGTTTGAATTTTTTTTGAAGTTTAAAATTCAAGGCATCTTTTATTACCTGTTTGACAGCTTTTACAAACAGATAATAAGAAGGTTAAATTGGACCCTACAATATCATTTCCTCAAAAATAAAATTCGGACATGCAGCCGGCAAATTAATTAAACCCCGAAAAAGGAAAAAATATTGTGAAAAATAAATTTCTTCTTCCCTTAAATCTCTAATATTGCGAAAAAAGTTCCTTGTATGTAGAAGTGGAAAAAATTTGTAGATAACTTCTCTTTGGAAAAATATTTCATCTTGTAAAATATTATTTTCAACTTTAATTTGTCGATGTCTGTTCTATTGTAAATTCTAGAATGCAAACGTTCCTTTGTTGTATATACATCTCTAGAGAAATAGAATTTTACACAACCAGGGAAATAAATTTGGTCGCTCCAATACCGGGAAACTATCGACTTATATTCCTATTTACAACCAATACCCAGCCACAGCAAGTGGGAAGAAAAGTCCTATAGTAAGACTGTCCATTTCAATTATGTTCAAAGTTTTGACCAGAAATTACATAAATGAAGTGTGGCGACGAAACTAATTAATCAAACAATTGCATAGATAGAGACATGACATAAATGGGTGATTGGAAATTTGGAAGCATACTGTAACAAAAAGAATATCAACCATACATTTTGTTTGCATAAACTTAATACAAGATCTTGATTATAATCATCTCATTTCCTTTCAACCTTTCTAAACACACCCAAAGTTTATGCAATTTTTTATGAATCTCTAATATTTTGAATCACCATGGTTATATTTATAGGGGGCAGCTTTTTCAATTTTTTTTACATTAAAGACTTATACAAGTTTTTTTAAACTAAATTCAAGTAGAATACTACTTGAACCGAGTCATGTTCATGAAATCAGAGTAATCAAATGGAATTAAAGTGAGTTACCTCCATTGAGCCAGAGGAGAACAGGCTTGTCTTTAGGATTGTGAGTGGCCTCAAAGAACCAATAAAACAGTGCCCTTCCATGTGTCACATTGACATTAACATACCCAGCATATTGCTTGAAGCTGACCTTAGGCTGCCCTGGTAGCTCAATCACCCTATCTGCCTCTTGCTCAGCCGAGACCACAGGTCCCAATTTTTTAGAAACACCCACTTCAGCTAAGAGCAAAATAGTAAAGAGAAGATGAAGAATTGTTGAGGAATTACAATTGGGTTTTGCCATTTTTGGAGCAATTCTCTCTCTTATCTTTGTATCTTCTTCTTTTTCTTCACTCACTCTTCTCTTTGTTTGTTTCTATTTGTAATTGAGAGCTCAAAGACAGATAAGAATCATCTGTCCAATGGTGGTTAGTTACTTGTAGATATCGCCCCTGTCCCTATTTTAAGGGAAGAATTAAAAAAAGATACATTTCATTCTTCTTATTCCTTCTGTATGGAAATGTCCTATTTTGGAGGCATGCATACAACGACTGGTTTTATAATGATCTTTCTATACCAAGCATTTACAATTCAACCTGTTAAGGCATACCATAAATTGTCATCGTAATATCATAATCATATTTATGGACGTAGATTTAAAAAAATTCTACATATAATGAGGGTGGGTGACATTTGGCACTTGTGGAAGTAGGGCTTATGGTTGTGGTACTACCTTGTTTGCCCTTAATGGAAGTGACAATATTTGAACCCAATAGTATATAGTTCAAATTGTCACTCGATAAAGTGTAATCATATACTTATGGATATACCATTTATATATTTTTTTACATATAATGAGGGTGCAGACATTTGGAAAGGTTTGGTAATATCATTTTTCTAATGGAAGTAAAAGGTAATTATTGTTTTTCGGAAGGACCTTTATGGGCTTTCCCCATTTTTAAATTTAAGGAAATATAATTGGAAATTATGAGGGGCTAGGCAATCTGATTTCCAGTGAATTGCTTTGAATTGAAACTTTTGATTCTGACTTTCCAAGATCCCACCCTTTATGCCGCAACATGCCTTGTGGAGGCAGATTTGATCTGTAATCTCCCTAGGAAAAGGAACTGAAATATTATCATACCGCAGTTGTAGGAATGAACTTTATGAAAATTTCAGGCTCCAGTGTGAAAATCAGGAAAAAATTTATAATAATCACGACATATGTATATGTATATAAATTAATATATTCGTCGATGGACTTTTTAAATTTATTAAACTTATGACGAATCATACAACGTTACAAAGTCTAGATTATTTTGTAAATTACATATAAACAATGAAGTTTTACTGTCTTTAAATATTTGTAAAATAATATATTTTTTTTTCAAAAGTAACTAGTACTTCAATACACACTAGATTGTCTAGTATAGAATCGAGCATTAAAACTAGAACTTAAGACCTTTATCTAGTCAAGACTAAATGATAGATAAATCTAAATTCTTGGCGGTCAAAAGTAGTTCGACATTATAATTTACAGATAATTCAACTTAAATACTATGTAATTTCACAAAATTTTACTTAGTTTGAGTTACTTTTTTTACTTTGATACCAGAGATTCCCAACTTTGACATTTCTTGTGACAAACTCATAACCAATGTTATTTTTTTAGTTGATATGTTTCATGATTATACACATCATATTTTTTTATCGTAAGTTGCGCTGGTGTGAGAACATTTAAAAATCTCCACTTAAA
>SOPF01027774.1:279418-324855 GCA_012979155.1 Hypericum perforatum
AATAGTGCGTGTGTCACTTCTTGGTATTAGTTTATTTATTTTTTCTAGAATATGATTTTAATATGCGTGAGTTTTATTTTTATTGTATTATTTTACGTAATCACACTAATTGTTTTATTGTAATAATGAAATCATCCGAACTATCCATGTAAACTATTTAATCATAATTGAATAGTTTAATTATCATGATATATAACAAATTATTTACTCGTAATAGTTAAACTATTTACTACTATTTACTAATTACTATCATAATTGGATAAATTATTATCATAATATATAACAATTCATTTAATCATAAATGATTAGAACATAACATGACAAATCATTCGAGCATATGAGATGGAACCATTCAAAAAGATTAAAAGGAATCAAAGATATCAAAGCAAATTATTTATACATATCAGAGCAAACCATTCAAACATATCAGAAGAAACCATTTGAACATATTAGAGAAAGCCATTCAAACATATCAGAAGGAACAATTTGAAGTTATCAGAAAGAACCATTTGAACATATCAGAATGGACCATTCAAACATATCAAAACAAACTATTCAAATATATCAGAATGGACAATTTGAATATATCAGAATGAATCATTCGAACATATCAGATAAAACCATTCGACCATATCAGAACAAACCATTTGAATATATGAAAGTGCGCCATTCAAAGATATCAAAACAAACTATTCGAACATATCAAAATAAATTATTTGAACATATCAAAACAAACCATTTGAACATATCAAAATAAACTATTCAAATATATCAGAATAAACTATTAGAATATATCAGAACATACTAGTCAAACATATCAGAACAAATGGTTCGAACATATCAGATGGAACTATTCGAACATATTAGAAGAAGCTATTCAAACATATTATAGCAAACCATTCAAATATATCAAAGCAAAATATTCTAACATATCATAGCAAAAAATTTGAACATATCAGAAAGAACTATTTGAACATATCAAAGCAAACCATTCGAATATATCAGAGCGAATCATTCGAACATATCATACTAAATCATTTGAACATATCAGAGCAAACTACTCGAACATATCAGAAGGAATCACTCGAACATATCAGAAAGAACCACTCGAACATATTAGAAGAAACTATTTGAACATATCAGAGTGAACCATTCGAATCTATCAGAGTAACATATCAGAGCAAATCATTCAAATATATCAGAAAGAACTATTTGAACATATCAGAAAGAACCATTCGAACATATCAGGATGAACCATTTGAACCTATCAGAGTGAACCATTCGAATATATCAGAGCAAATCATTCAAATATATCAGAGTGAATTATTCAAACATATTAGAAGTAACCATTCAAACTTATCAAGGTAAACCATTTGAACCTATTAGAGTGAACCATACGAACATATCAGAGCAAATCATTCAAATATATCAGAGTGAATCATTCAAACCAACAATTTTTCATCTTAATAAAACTATATTCTGAATATCAGAGTACCTATTAGTAATTATAGCATATATAGAGGACCTGAAAATAGTTTGCCAAAGTATTTCTACTTTCCGGAGAGAGAGACCATTAACCGCACCCACCCACATCTCTTTTCCTCTAACTAAACAACCAACCAACCTCGGTCGTAGGATGACGTTGGTGGCCCCTTTATGAAAGTAGCCCAGTCTAACAACCCCCCCGAAGCCTCCCAATCCAACCCCTGATACCAACCCCAGGCAGTACAAGGCCTCCCCGATGGAAGTATAGGAGTTTCACACTTTTCACATTGTAGTATAAGAACGTCGGAGTTGACACTTCTACCGACTGGAGAGTGAGGTGGGAAAGATAGAAAGACTGGTCCAAGCAGTACAAGGCCTCCCCGACGGGAGTGTAGGAGTTTCTCACTTTTTACGTTGTAGTATAGGAACATCGGAGTCGACACTTCTACTGACCGAAAAGTGAGGTGGGAAAGATAGAAAGACTGGTTCAGTGGGAAGAGAGAGAAAAAAAAAATTTTTTTATAGAAAAAGTTTCTTGAGAAAAGTACAAAATTACTCCGCTATATTTTTGTTTGTTAGATCATTTTAATTTTTATTTGAATTTATTTAAAAATTGATATTAATTTCAAGATGGTTCTGACATGAATCATACATCTAGAACCAAATCCACTCCCCAATATCGCTCCTTGTTATCTTATCGATCTAATATATAATTTAATTTCCAGCGAAATCAAACTATAAAATTCGATAAAATTTTCCATATAATCATCAGATTATGTCTCTTGATTTTGACATAAGGGTGGGAGAGGTTGAATATTTTAGAAATGAATAAGCAAACCCTTTTTACTAATTTAATTTTAGAATATGAAGGTGAGCCGTAACTCTGAAGTTCCAGAGGTAACTAACACTTGTGTTTAATCAGACAGGTAGCTGATTTTCGTAGCCTAATCCTATGTTTATTTGTTAAGAAGAAACTCAAATATGTACGCGAGAGTAACAGATATAAGGTTGGGCGGACGGACGTAAATAAATTATTCAATAAATATTCGATGTTAATTTCCGAATAAATATGCTATGTCATTTGATCCCTTTCTTCGTATTAGTTTAATACTTAGCGTGTATAATGTGTATAGTGCATGAAAACTTAGGTTATCTGCCACCAACCACTTCTGGTATCCTCTTAAATTTACCTATTCATCTATTGGTATTAAGAGTAAATCTTCTTAGATGCATAAAATCACTGCACGAAATCCAATCAACTCCATTATGAACAAGGAAACGAAAGGTCAAATTCGGCAGACGAACATAATTCGAAATGGGGAATAATTGTTAAGTTTGCAAGTCAAGAAAGGTAAAAATCTAACTATTAATTAGATCAGTTAAATACTTGAAAATATAATAATATTAAATACTTATCGAAAAAATTTACATCATTCAAAAATCTTACTAAATTATAAATTTTGGTTAATTGGTCAAATGTTGTCTCGATACTTATTAGTTTTGAAAGGGTTAAAAAACAATAGTGTGAATAATTTCATTTGGCCACCCCATATTAAAAGCGGAGTGACTCGGCTAAATGGCAGAGGACAAGAAAAGACCAGACAATATTTCTGCTCACCAAATCACACCAATTGGGCAAGAAAAGACCCCTCCTCGTACCTTCAAATAAATTCCCATATAACACACATGACATGACCACCTCCTATTTTAACAAACCATACTACATGCACCATTCTCACGTTCCCTACCATTCCAACACCACCATGATCAACCCTTCCTCCTCCCCGTCCCCGGGTAATGTTGCCGGGAAGTTCGTTTCCCGGCGACTGTTTCCCCCGGGAGACGTACAAGTTTTCGAAATCGCCCTCGCGGTTTGTGTCTTTGTCGCCATAAGTTCCTTCAGGAAAAGGAAACGCCACGGCCTCCCCGTGTGGCCGGTCGTCGGGATGCTCCCATCCATGGTCTCGGCCATCCGCGGAAACATCTACGAGTGGCTCACCGACGTGCTCATCCAGCAGAACGGCACGTTCCATTTCCGAGGTCCCAAGTTCAGTAGCCTCAACTGTGTGATAACTTCTGACCCAAGGAACCTGGAGCATCTCCTCAAGACAAAATTTTCAAACTTCCCTAAGGGGAAATACTTCAGGGAGACGGTCAGGGACCTGCTCGGAGACGGGATCTTCAGCGCAGACGACGACATGTGGCAGAGGCAGAGGAAGACGGCGAGCGTTGAGTTCCACTCGGCCAAGTTCCGGCAACTGACTACAGACTCATTGCTCGAGCTGGTCCACTCTAGGCTCCTTCTTGTACTAGAAACCAAAAGTAATGTCGTTGACCTACAAGACATCTTGTTAAGGTTGACTTTCGACAACGTGTGCATGATTGCATTTGGGGTAGACCCGGGCTGTCTCAGTCCGGGACTCCCCGAAATCCCATTCGCCAAGGCCTTCGAAGACGCGACCGAGGCTACTGTCTTCCGCTTCGTCACCCCAATTTGGGTTTGGAAAACCATGAGGTACCTCAACTTGGGGACCGAAAAGAAGCTCAGGGACTCGATAAAAGGCGTTGACAAATTCGCGGAGGACGTGATCAGGACAAGGAAGAAGGAACTCTCTCTCTCGGGCAGCAACACGAAGCAAAGGTCGGATCTTTTAACGGTGTTCATGGGACTCAAGGACGACAACGGCCGGCCTTTTTCCGACAAGTTTTTAAGAGACATATGCGTCAACTTTATTCTTGCCGGAAGAGACACTTCCTCCGTCGCGTTGAGCTGGTTCTTTTGGCTTCTTGGTGAGAACCCAATTGTGGAGGAGAAGATTCTTGGAGAAATTGGGAAAATTCTTGGGGAAAGGAAGGATTTGGATGAAAATAATCCGTTGGTGTTCAAGCCGGAGGAGGTGAAGAAGATGGATTATTTGCAAGCTGCTATATCTGAGGCCTTGAGGCTGTACCCTTCTGTTCCTGTGGATCACAAAGAGGTACATATTAAATTATAATTTCTATTTAAGCTCCTAATTTATTTTGATTTGCTTTGAAAATTAAAATATTGATGGTTTAATTGTTTTAGTATTTTTAATTTTTTATTCTAAAGTATTTTTCTATTTTAAGTAGAAAATAATTTCACTCCCCAATGAGAATATTAATTTTAATTTCACTCATTTGGTGGAATTACCAGCCTATATTGGATAATCAGTTTGGTGCTTTTATAAATGGTGATAAGACCAGTGATATTTTATTTATTAATTTAAATTCTCAAAGAGGTAGGTGTAGGTGATGCCAAATTGCCAATTACGGTATATTCAGAGTTTGGTTGTTGGCCAGCTCTTATTGCAATATATTACTGACTGTGGTGGTACTTGATGCAAATTCAATAGCAACGAATTCATGACACCTCAATTCATTTTGAAACATTATCTTGTAAGATTTTTTTTTATTCAAGCAAGAACTATTTGTATTCAGCAGTGAAAGTTAGAATACAACAAAACGTCGTGATCACAAGGATGAGAGAGAGCCCAATCCGGTCAAGATTTAGAAGTTGTAATCATTTGTCGAGTCTATCTGATATCTAGATACTAAGTGTTGAGCTAATACAAATTCAAAACACAATATTGGTTACCTAATTCCAACTGCATGCTTTAGAGGCTTTTAAAGTCTTCACTTGAAATGTATTTGAGAGGATTTTAAGTAATATATGACAAAATCTCACCAAACAACTAGGACCGTATTTATTTCCCTCAAAAACTAGGACCGTATTTATTAATAGCTCCATCTTTAATGTGGGAAACTCCTTTCTCCAATACATTCTTCGTGCACCCAGAAATATAATTAATTTTTTGGAAACATAAATTGTCTCACCGCCTAGGATTGTAACGTGCGTCTGTTTCAGAATTTACGCTTCAAAATTGCTGATATGATATTTTGGAACTCGGGTCTAGTGGGTCCTGTTTTCTTTCATTTTGTCTTTGCTTGACCATATTTAGGTAGATGTTTAATACTTTAAATATGGGTTACTTTTTTCATAATTCTATATATATACCTAATATTTGACTAATCCAAATTACTATCATTTAAAAATTTTAAATTGTGGTAAATGTCTTCCATCTTTCAACGAATATTATGACAAAATGTGAGATGCCAGCAAGGCTTTTTCTCATCTGGTAACAAAAAGAAGATAGATGCTACAATTAATGTCCTCCCTCGGGAAGAAGCCACGTTGTGGCAAGTGGGTTGTTGTCCTCGCTTAAATACACAATAGTTACGTAATTCTTGTTAAATTTTCAATGTGATAATATAAAATTTAATTTCACAAATTCTAAAATCTTTGATGGTGCTTTAGGTTGTGGAGGACGACACTTTCCCAGATGGTACTGTCCTAAGGAAAGGCACTAAAGTGATATATTCTATATACACAATGGGAAGAATGGAGGCCATATGGGGTAAGGATTGCAAGGAGTACAAACCCGAGAGGTGGCTGAGGGACGGCCGGTTCACGAGTGAATCGGCCTACAGATTTGCGGCCTTCAATGGCGGCCCTCGCCTGTGCCTCGGCAAGGACTTCGCATACTACCAGATGAAGTTCGTGGCCGCGTCGATCTTAAGCCGGTACAGGGTTAAGGTGTTGGAGGGTCACCGTGTTGAGCCTAAGCTCGCTCTGACAATGTACATGAAGAACGGTTTGAGGGTGACACTGATCAAACGCGACAAGTTGGAGCTCGAAAGTACATGAGGATTGAGGATTAAAAGAGTGTCAAATCTCTTTCCAAAGCAATGTAACAACGTTCATGGTCTTGTGATGGCTTTTTTTTACGGTATAGGAATTATGTATAAGTTGGTGGTTCACCAAATATCTATTTTTTAATCATTGTCCATTATTTTAAAGTACAATTTTATTACTCCTCAAAAAACTCCCAAAGATACATGAAGTACAAAATGTTAAGATAGTTAGTATCTAATTCTGCTATTCAAAATCTCACCAAAAATCTATCCTCGTTAAATCCGCGCTCTGTTTATAAGTACATACATGGCTCACGCGTTTGTTTGGAATGCCAATACAATGCAATTGATTTAAGTAGATAGAAGCCGACTTAGTTTACATGATCTGTTCAAGGATCACAAGCTATATGGGCACTTGGAAGACAGTCGTCATTTATATGGTGTGAACTTTAGAGGAAAAATATGTGACGCACTCATTCTCTGGGACCACTTCAAGTGAAAATGCATAGAACATGAAAACCAGGTAACATGTTTTGATCTAGATTGTTTTACCGGACTAATATTAAAGATGGGGCGTTACTTTTTTTTTTTTTGTGATTTACTATTATTCAGTGTTGATGAATGTCGATTTTTTTTAAATATGTCTCTCAATAATCGTTTTATATTCAGAAAGCTTGAACGAACACAAGTTTTAACTGGACTTAAGTCTCCTTTTCTCGATCGGCTTGAAGCTCTAAATACACAGTTTTAACTCTAACAATAAGGATCCATCCCTATTTTCTCCTTCACTCTTTGAACTTATGGTGAGACGATTCATTTGACATTGGATTTTCTCATTTTTACTTTTACACTCTCTTAATCTTGTGATGGAAGACACTATTGCTGTTTTAATTCTCTTAAGTCTTAAGATGGTACTTATCTAGGCTCGAATAGTATAGTGTTGCACAAAATGATATTATTTTATCTATTAAGCTTTAACATTTCAACGATGACCTGAGAAAAAATTGTTAGTGGGGCATTATACAAATAATTTTTATTACTCGGTAAATGTATTTATTATCTACTAGTTTTGTTATTTATAGTGGGGTAATTGCACCCGCATGCTTAAGTGTAGATTTGCCCGTGTTCTCCAATCTCAAACTCAAGACATCTGTTAAAATTAGAACATCTTTTTACATATTTTTACCGATTTATACAAAATTTTAATGGTACTAAAGGTTTTACATTGGCTATGGTATATTGTTTTTGCTTGAATAAAGTTTTGGGATCGATAGAGAGCGTTTGAAATTTAATAATCCCAACGCACAAAATGAAAAAGTTACATGTGACGGCAATTAGATTGATGTATACGCTTCATGAAAAAAATAAAAATAAGAAATTTTATTCGATTTGTTCAATAGTCAGATACAGAATATCTATCTTATCTCCATATATAGAAATGGTTAAGATAATAATTAGAAAGCCACGAATTAAACATCAACTAAAAAAATTCATCTCACTAAATTTTCGAGTTCTTCCTGGTTCTGGTTCTCGTGCCTAGTTTCCCCCGCCTTCCTCCTATTTTTGCTTGAATAAAGTTTTGGGATCAATAAAGTGTGTTTGAAACTTAGCATTCTCAAAGCACAAAATGAAAAGGTTACATGCGATGGTAATTAGATTGTTGTATGAAAAAACAAAAAGTCCGAAATCTTAGTTGATTTGTTCAATGGCCAGATATAGAATATCTATCTTATCTCCATATATAGAAATGGTTAAGATAATTATTGGAAAGTCACGAGTAATCATCAACTAAAAAAACAATCTTCTCTCTAAACTTTCAAGTTCTTTCCGATCCTGGTTCTCTTTGTAAGTGTGGACTACCGAGTCGATGCTAACAAGGTTATCTCCTCCCTCAATGGCTCGATTGCTGGCAAAGAAATTCTGTGTCCCATTAGCTAAGGCCTCAAGGAGCAGGTTGGCTACTAAATTTCTACAGGAAATCTCAACTGGCCGTTTAGAGACTAATCTTATCTAGGTTTCGAAGTCCACACAGAGTCAACCTTCTCTAGAAAAAGGCAATTAAGTCAATGATGTTATACCTCCACTACCTCCAGCCCTAATTTATTCCTTTTCGGCTACTTGTTCTGATGAGTAGTTTCTACCTAGTGTCATTGGGTACCTCCTTGATGAGAAAAAGTATGCGCAACATTCATAAAGATTTGCTTGAACATGGGCTGAAAGAATTCCATATTCATATCTTAGGTGATACTTATGTCCTAATCTTTTTCCCTACCTTAAAGGATATGCGTAAATGCTCAGTTATCTTCTTTCCTCTATTCAATTCCTTAACACCTTGGTCCTTAAATTTTTCCTGTCATGAACCCTGTTTTTGGATCAAAATTTTGGATGTCCCACTTAATTGTTGGTCTTACAATCTGTTTGATTGACTCCAAATTAATAACCTTAACTGCAACTCATGAGATCATATAGAAGAAACATAAACTAGATGTTGCTCTCGTTCAACATCTCGTTCAACTTCTTTGACTTTAATCTCTCGATCTCTTGGGTTTCATTTCAATGCTAAGCATACCTTGAGGATCTTAGACCACCCATTACAGGGAGGCCGTGCATCTTTCCCAGGCTATATGGCGGCATGCTATTGGGTGAGTCACTGCATCACGCTGACACACATATGCGGGACATCATTGGGCCACATTGGCACCCTCGCCAGCATGACCCGACATGATTGGGCCACGTGGCATCTCCGGTCTAGTCAGTTTTTTTTTTGAAAATAATTAAAAAATTGAAAGATTGAAAAAAATTATAATTTTATAAAACTTTTTTTATCCAACTGATATGATAAATTTATGTGGTCCAAAATCTTTTGAAAACTCTATAAATAGAGAATAATCTCATATCATTTTTCCTTACAAATTCACAAACTTCT
This sequence comes from Hypericum perforatum, assembly GCA_012979155.1. Classification (NCBI taxonomy): domain Eukaryota; kingdom Viridiplantae; phylum Streptophyta; class Magnoliopsida; order Malpighiales; family Hypericaceae; genus Hypericum; species Hypericum perforatum. Next base: position 288,543 of record SOPF01027774.1, read on the forward strand.
CTCTAATCCTCTCATCTTATTCTAATCCCTCTTGTATTTGTCCCTCGATTGAACATGCCTTTCTGCATTGGATGTTGATTATTGATGTAGGCAAGATTGGGAAGGTTCGATACTCGTTCTTTTGTGCAATTCTTTGGTGCACTTGGACTACTAGAAACTGTTTAATCTTTGAAGCAGCTACGTACAACTTTTCAATCATATCATCCATCTTTGAGTTAGAGAGTGGATTGCTTGGTCCAAGTTATTGACGAACCTCGAAGGATAAGGTCCCTTCCTCTTCATTGAATCGATTGCCCCGATCGCTTTGCTTCATCCTTAGGGGCATATCAGGGTTGCTCGTTTGTGAATTTTTTTTTTTTTTTTTTTGTAATTTAGTTAGGTTGGGGTGTTCCCTGATTTTCCTATTGTTTTTGTACTCCTCCCTTATAAATCCCCATTTTTATATAAAAAAATTAGTCCAAAAAAATAATTGAAAAAATGTTATGTGTAATTTCATCCCACTTGTTATTTTATGTCTTTTTTGAAATATCACGTAAAAGATAAGATATTCGAATAACAGTAAGTTATTCTAACAAATGTTTATTAATATAGTATTTTCATTGGATGAAACAAAATATATGTTCTTTGGACTAGCAAACTTTCATCGAAAATTAATCTAAATGTATATTTCAAATTTTGAGTTAACTTTGAAATTAATTATTCAATTAAGTTGGAAAACTAGCTTGCTTTTAAAAATTAATATATGTTTTTCGGGGTGTCCAAGCAAAGCTCGTTCTTATACAATAAATTGTATTTTTTAAAAATAATTGTCTAATTTTTTCCGTTCCAAATTAAGTCTTTATAATTTGTATTTTCCAACATTTTTAAATTTCGTACAATCTAGTCATGTGTTTGTCCATGTATGTATTACAATCTAGTCAGCAAAAATATCACCATTAAAAATCTTAAGCGTAGTTTTCATTTGTTCCTTATACAACAAACTGCTTTTTGTCTAAAAGTCATGTTATTTTATAAGAAGATTTGTATTAACCAAACGTAAACATTTATATACATATTTGCAATTTGGTGTGGAATTTCCTAATAAAACTACTAGGTTGAAATTGCAAGTTAAATTATAGAAAAAAATATACATAAGTAACTTGTGATATTACATTTTAAAAAAAGGAGTGTGTGATTTTGTCTGTCCAAAACCGTTTCTTATAGTTTGTATTCTCACACATTTTTGAGTCTCGAGAAGCCTAACTAAATGTTTGTTCATGTGTGCCACATCAACAAAAGTGACAATGTTAAAATTCCAATGTGTATTTTAACATTTGTTGATATGTGACAAATTATCAAATTAATTATATATTTATAAAATTAATTTTTTGAAAAACTTTTTTTAATATTTTCTATTAGGAAGTCACATATTCTTACTATTGAGTATGCTTGAGTTTGATCAACTATTGACTTCAAAATATCATGCTTTTATATTCCAAATTTGGAGATATAATAAACTAGAAAATTGTAGATATACAACTTATCTTTACAAAACAATTTGAATAAACTCAATTGGACTTCGGGATAAGAGTTTTGTACACCCCAACCAAAAATTTTAAAAGACGATAATTTGTCACTTGGGACGTCAACAAGTAGAAAATTTAAGTAAGATTTGTAATGGAATCATTTTTTTGACATGGCACATACATGGACGAACATATGGTCAGACATCTATTTAAATTATACGAGACTAAAAAATATACGAGAAAACAAATTACATTAATTGAATCCGGATAGAAATAACCGCATTATTATTTTTTGGAAAGTTCGAACCATAGTTACTAGGGTACTTTTTCCTAAATTTAATTCTATATTTAAATTTTGACTAAATCATAATAAATTTATTAAAATTTATCATAAAATATCTAATATATTAATAAAAATTAAAAGAATAAATTTATGAAACATATTCAAAAAATTTGATAATATATTATAATTTATAAGTAGAAAACTAATTAAAATTTTTAATTAATATCCAATAAGAGTTTATTTAGGATATAGTCTAAATTAGACTAAAATGATAAGAGTATGATAAAAATTCATAAAATTCATACATTAAACTAGACTCCATTTTTAAACTTGAACCTATACACATACACATACTATATCCTAGATCCAATCAAAATCAATAGACGTTCAATTCATAGGATAATAACATATATAAATATTTCTGCCGTTTAAATTGATATTGTCTTTGTAGACTAATATACTACCAAATAATGAATAGTACGTCACTCAGAGTGTTTACAAATTATCAATGATTAAGAAAATGTTGAGTTAACTTTTATTAATGAAAAAAATTATTTACAACTCATTCATTAAAAAATCCTACATTATTTAACTCGCATTGTGGAATTCTAAAAAATAAGTGACATTCCTCAGAATTTGACCAAAATATAAGTAATGTTCCTCACAATTTGACCAAATATAAGTAATGTTCCTCGCTTTTGACCAAGGCGGCCAACAGACTGGCCAGTAATAATCTCCATATATCTCATCACATCGGATTAATATTGTCGTTGTTGACAATGGTCATCAAATTGTAAATTATACCTTACGGCATCATATATATATATATATATATATATATATATATATATATATATATATTATTCTTTATTTCATATATCTCATCACATCGAATGAATATTGTCGTTATTTGAATCTTACACACATATATAGTATTCACTTCTTTTTAAAAGATATTTTATGACATCATGATAATGCTAGGTTTTAAACCTTGCACACACATGTATATAATTGGACATTATATTTAATAAATAATTTTTTACAACAATGTACTACACCTATTATAGATTGAAATTTCTGTGACGTCTTGATTTTGCAAAATGCCTCTTAGCATTTCCAAACATTACTAAATAGATTCATCAGTTTTTCATACGTGTAGATGAAAGGCTGATAAATAAAAAATAAGTATGAAAAATATATTTATAATAATTCAAATTCGATATTTATTAATTACCTATATATATACTACTGAGATTTGGTGTTGGCAAATTATTATTTATCTGGAACCAAAGTGATACAAGAAAACCCAACCGTTCCTCTTATTTTCAATTTTCAAACCCTATTTCTTCTTCTTCTTCTTCCTCCCTCCCATGCCGACCCGCCCCTTGATCTCTGTCCCATGGAGAAGACCAAGAAAAAACCCAAGAAATCCAATTTCTTCTTAACCTGTTTTGGGTTTTCCTTCGAGCCGGTCTTAGAGGGGGAAAACCCTTCCAAGATGGTTTTAAATATAACTCCTACGAAGAAAAATATCATCCACAGCAACAAAAAGAAGAGCAAGAATCTGATAAGGTGGTTCTCTTCGTCCCCGGGATTGGAGGAAGTTCCCGGCGGGAGGAAGGCCCCGGCGGCATCAAAGTCGAAGAAGAGAGCCGGCGATGGCGATGATAGTAGCGCCGGTGACAGTGATCACAAGAGGAGTAGAAAAAGTACTAGAAAGTCTTCCTCTTTAAAGGGTGGCGTCCCCAAGGCCAATCAGAAGACGCCACGTCGGGACCAGGACTCGGCCGAGATAACGTCGGCTCCGGCGACGGAGGAGAATCCTAGTGATCAGGTATTTAGCGGCAGTGGACCAATATTTCTATTAAACCCAAATTGTTGAGTACAATCGAAGAATAGTAAAATATGGTAATTAAAAAAATCAAAATTTTGCTTTTCTATTTTATTACTTTGATCAGACTTATTATATGAAGCAAAATATTTTGTTGGTCTTCGTTTGATTTGTTATATCTGATATTTAATATCGGGTGATATTAGTATTTTGGCTGTTGAGAGTTAATAAAAAGTTAAAATAAATATAATGGACTATGCGCATTTATTTTATTACGATAGATTTCATACTCGGCGCAACTTAGCACCCTTTGTCCTCTTTGGGTTTCAGACCACGCATGGCGTTAAAGAGAGCATCGTCCCTGGGAACAAGAAATCGGCAGGATACGTGGAAGCTGGAGAGAATGACAGGTGTCAGAAGCGGCAATCATTTGCCCGGAAGATCGATGCCATCAGGTCGTCCAAGAGCCAGCCCGGTTCACCCGAGATCGAACCAAAATCAGACCGTATGGCTCCTAGCCGGTCGACTTTCGTCAATAAATCAGTGGTCGAACCTGCACTTAAACTTGCAACCATTTCGGAGAATCCCTTCAAAGAATGCAGTTCAAGAAATTGCGACCATTTGATCGGTATGTCGATTATGTTGTTGACCCTTTTGATTCTTTTGCTATGGGGTAGGGTATGCGCCCTTCTTTGTACTTGTGCGTGGTTGTACTTTGTACCACTTTTAAGAACCATGATCGGTCCAGACCGAACTGTGAAGCTCGGTCCGGTTCGAAACGAGCAGGATATTGGCTCGGAGGAGTGCAAGAAAAGGGTGGTTTTGGAGGGGTTTCTTGAGAGGCCCCACCGGTCTGGGGCGTAAAATTTTTTTCCTTCGGGCTGGTATAATATTTTTTATTTATCTTTATTACTTCTTTCAGATGTAAATTAACTGTTTAATATTTTGCCACAGTAATAATATTTGCCCAAAAATGGCATTTTGTATAAATTGTGGGGTGTTGTACGAGTCCAAATTAAGAACTAGCCTTTGTGAAGCTCCCCAGGCTTGTAGCTTAAACCTTCCTCCTCGTGATCTGAATCCCCTGCTCTAAAGCTTATTTAATCTCTAAGATTAGATTTGACGAGTTGAATATGATTATTATATGGTGACGAACAAAATTCAGAAATTATTCAAAATAATCTTCTTAAAAGATAAATATTACATGTGGAACGTATAAATATACTATTAAGTCAAATGCATGTTGATTAATATTATATATAATTTTAATTTTAATTTTAAGGGATCAAATTCGATAAGCTAAAGTTAAAGTCAACTTTTGTTTTTCCTCTAAAATTTAGGTTAGCATATGATATTTTGCTAAGTGACTTTTGGTCCAGCGGCATAAAGATAGAGAGGGGTTTGGGAAGTCTAGGGTTCGATTCCTGGCGTTGTAATAGAATAGGTATTAGTATAGGAACTAGAATAGGAACTTAAAAAAAAAAGTTAGCATATGACATTTTCCTTTGTTTTGTGTCGTAAACCTTTCCAAAAGAAGTATGTAGTTGGGTAATAACTTTGTGAGAAGAAAAAGATCTGGAATCAAAATCATAATTAAAAAAGGGAGAGAGGGATGGTGAGTATGGATCCGACAATTCTTGTGGATTTGGTTGTACCAAATCAACCTCAGTCTATTCCATTAAAATCGAGAGAACAGAAAAACTCAACCTCTCTCTCTCTCTCTCTCTCTCTCTCTCTCTCTAAGCCAATGTGGAAAAGCTGGACCTCAAATAACCAAACTAAACAACCAATTAATGCTCATCCCAACTTATTATTGCTACAACCACAACTTTGCTTAAATAAATATACTTTTTTTTATCGTCAACTATATAATTCGAGTGTGATTTAACGAAAATGTGAAAATGAAAAAAAAATTAGTTTTTTGGCAAAATAATATGATTTAAGAATTTTCAACCATAACAAAAGGTTAATCAAATGCCCAATTCTTCAAAGTTATCTTGAAATATAGAATTTACTCTGTCTCTACTGAAATACTGATTATGGGCAATTCCAATAAATATTATAAGAGCACATGGCATTTGTAATCTAAAATATCTTGAAGTCATTAAATGAAAAACATATGGGCCAGGCCTTAATAAACGAACAGATGGGCCCAAAAATAACGTATTTTGGCCCATGATATCGGCGCAAAGCCGCAGAAAACGGACAAATTGGGAAAAGAAAGAAGCCGCCATTAGAAATAAAACCCTAGAATCCATTTATCCGGCTTCAGTTCATCTACACCTCACCTAATTCATTTCTAGGGTTTCTCCTCTCCGACCAGAGCCCTCTCCAATTCGCTAACAATGGTACTCTCTCCCTCTCTTTCTGACCTGTTTGGTTATTGCCGTTTAATCATATCCGGGTTTAAGAGAGATTGTCAATTGGCTAATTTTTGGGATATTAAGTAAAAAAAAAAGTTTGTTCCTTTTCATCTTTTTTCTTTCAAAGATTAGAGCTTTAGTTCTGATTAGGGCTTAATACTTGGAATAACCCATATTTGGATTTGGGTTCCTAAACTAACCACTTGTTATGGAACTTGGGATTGGTTCTTGTGGGAATTTTATGCTTGCAGTTTTCTACTAAATGGGGTTTGTTTTAGTTTCACATTTTATGGCATTTTCCGTATTGATTCGACGGTTTTTTTTTTATAGGTGAACGTACCAAAGACCAAGAAAACATACTGCAAGAACAAGGAATGCAAGAAACATACCTTGCACAAGGTTACACAGTACAAGAAAGGGAAGGACAGCTTGGCAGCTCAGGGGAAGAGGCGTTACGATAGGAAACAATCGGGTTATGGAGGCCAGACCAAGCCTGTTTTCCACAAGAAGGTAAGGCCCTAATATATTTCTCCAATATATTGCATATCCATTTTGTTGTCATTTGTCGGTGGATACCATCATGGAGAGGCAGCCTGTGATGACTTATTATTTTGCCTACATTGTCTGAAGACACTGTCTACCTATGATTGAGACATGATATGTTTCTGAGGCTGCCTGTCCACCTTCTTTTGCCCATGACCAGCATCTTCTCACTGTTTTTGCTGCCCCTCCATTTTACCTTTTTTGTTTTATTGTTCGCTATGCGGAGGAGATTGTGGCCTGGGATGATTTATGATTTTGCCTACATTGTCTGATGGCACTGCCTATCTGTGATTAAGATATATGACATAGCACTGAGGCTGTCACCCTCCTCCTGTTGTTTAGAACTGCCACCATATAGCCGTCGTTTCTGCTGCTAAGATCTGCATTTACATTATCCGTTTTTATCTCTTCGATCAGGCAAAAACCACTAAGAAGATTGTCCTGAGGTTGCAATGCCAGAGCTGCAAACACGTGTCTCAGCATGCTATCAAGGTTTGCCTCTTCTTGCTCTATGGATGTCAAAGTTTTAGTTTAATTCATCTGGCAACCACAGTAATTCTCTCTCTCTCTGTCAAATGGCTTCAGAGATGCAAGCATTTCGAAATTGGAGGTGACAAAAAGGGCAAGGGGACTTCACTCTTCTAGATAACATAACAAGCTATGGACTTTTGTAGAACTCAAAAGCAGGGGCCGGACTGTCTTGCTTCATTTCGCTTGTTGATGTTTTAAGCTTAGCAAAGTTCCATCTGGGATGGTTTGGATGTGGTTCTGGCTTCAAGTTTTTGCAATACCATCCTTAAAATGGAAATGGAAAATTCACGCTAAAGTCAAAATGAGATTTTGTACACTGATTCCGTCTACATTTGTTCTTGTTTCTTTTTCCTTTTTATAATTTTGATATGATCTTCTCTGTACCGACCGACCTACCGTTACATTATTGATGATTGTCTAATCGGCTCTTATTTTGTTGTATGTACTGTTTGTCAGAGATAAAAATGAGCAGCATCTCTACGTTATGTCATTACTTCTAGAGATTAATTAACAGTACATACAAAGATGCGTAATACTAAGTCTGATAGATTTGAAGTTTCAAGACTATACGTAATACTAAGATGCGTTTATTGATCATTAAGAAATATTATCTTAGCATCATTAAGAAATATTATCAATTGCTAAGAAATATATCATCTCATTTTTGAATGCGAGGAATTGATAAAAATATACGAAAGTCATTTCTGAATACAAGCGAGATGCCATAATGAAGCAAGCAAACGGGACCCCTCTGACAGATTACTAGAGTTAGCCCTCAAATTCAGTGTCCATTAACTGAAATATACGGAAGTCATACCTGAATATAAGCGAGATATCACAGGTCTGATATTGCTCCACATTAAATCTCAAATAACAAAAGATTTTGCTCCACATTTTTTTTTACTTAATTCCAAATTTTATTAGAGAAAACAGTTGCAAAAATTACATGACATTCAAACCCAGTGCGAGCTAATCCACGAGCGGATAAACCTATAAATGAGTGGTACCAGCATGGTTGGTGGACATATTACCGTGATTTTTCTTTCAGGAGAATGTTCATTTTAATCCAACTTGTCCGAGATATTGCTTTGCCCAGCCCATCAAATTGGGAGATGTACCAGCATTTATGAACACAAATCACCGGCTATACCATAAGCCGGATTTGGATTAAAACTACAATCCGAATTCAGTTATCTTCAAATGATATATTCTGTCCGACATTTCTGAACACTTTCGACAATTTTCCTATTTCCAAGACTGTTGAATTGGCATACCGTAAATTGAGAATGCCAACAGTATTATTAGCCAATAAATAGACAGCGTTGAAGTGAAAAAAACATAAAAGAGAACATACCCTGGACAAACAACTTCTAGATATTGGTCTGGCTACAAGTGGATCGATCCCATGACAGAAAAAAGGTAAAGGGCTCTCAGACTGAAGCCTACGTTTTTTCGGTGGCACAATGAAAAGGGCAAGTTAATGCACAAAGAAAAGGGCAAGTTATTGCACAAGGATACCAATAAAATTTCCGAGAATGAGGAAGCTGTTAGTTGGCATAATTGTGCCTTCTATTTCTTGTTTCTTAATCTCATTAGATATCATCTTCCATGCTAAACCATAAAAAACTTGCCCAAAAGTTAAGTAATTCCAGTATTACGGCCTCATTCCAGCACCAAAATCTAGGTGAATATTTACCTCGACATGTTCCAGGAGTCTTCGTCAGCCGCAAGCTTGAGTGAGTCCTCCAATGACATTAAGAAGGAAACACAGTGCATGCATGACTGATACCTCAGGCTTGCTATTTTGCTCCGACCTAGAAACAGAATTTACAATCATCATCCATCTCTGTGATTTACACAATCTCATAAAATAGAAACAGTGACAAGCTTAATTTTACACGGAGCTCATGGACGCAACAACAAAAATGAGAACCTCATGCTACAGATGGAGATACAGATCCAAGTACTATGTCATATATAAGTAACTGAGATGATCTTCAAACTTCAGAGCACGAACTGGTTATAAATAAAAGGTCATGCAAATAAAGACAATTCAGCATATCAGACAACAATTTGTTGGAACAACAATACCAAATGCAATGAGATGGATGGTATCATTCTTTGCACATTATTGCATCCAGCAGTTGCTAAGGACCAGAAGAACTACTGAAATGAAAATGCTCTTCTGCTACACTAAACCCCATTTTTACATCAGCAGGAACCTTTAAACACGCCTATTGAAGCAAAAAATGAACTTTGTTCAATATCCATTTCATTGCCAGGAAACTTTTATACTTCAAACATTTTGTTAACTTTTTGGGTCTAACTGACACGTTCTAAGTGAACCAATCAAGTCTACTGTATCTTCAACTGAAACAACTAACTCAATAGCTAGAATGCGGAAAAATCCCGAACAAGTGTTGGCAAATCATATAACTGCAGATAAGGTACCTCCAACGCATGCATTTATCAAGCCAAATCAAGCGAGAAACAAAAATAAGTTATATCATGGCAGTGAAAGAAAGTTAAGCTTTAAATGGGCAATATTCTAACAAAAGAGCTCGAGGTAGCAGCTATTTCAGTTACTTCTCTCCTAACGACACATTCTGTATGGTTACACAAGTTGAGAAATTGTTGTACTAACCAAGTCTGAAACATGGGCCTATACTCAGCAGCAAATGTTCTTGGGATACATTAGTCACGAAAAATTTACAATATACACAGTCCTGCCATCTCCCAAGATCTTCAGCCCCACCTTCAGGTTCGAGTATCGGAGTTCGACAAAATACTATGGTCTTACTGTCCATTGTAGCAGAAATTGCCATCCTTCTGCTCCATAGCCTGAAAGAGAGAAACAAATGTGTCATGCTGTTAAGCATACACATTGCTTTTTTGTATATATGGTCCATGCACCTGAGATGAAGAGAGGGAAAGCTTACGTATGTACCAAATGAATATTATTCTTCCTAAGTTGGTCTCCAGCAATTTAGAGTTGATATGTCCGGTCTACATGGCAGAATTGGAGAAACACCATGACCTGCAGGTTTAATTTATATTCAGTGCCACAAAATATTAATAGGAAAAACAAGTTTCTTCGACAGGGGATTAACCTGGAATTGGAGTTCCAGCTGGTAAGTTGTTAGTGTTAGGAAGTTGGAAACCCATGCTGTTTCCAGGAGGCCTTTCAGGTGGTGGCCGAAAAAACCCTGATAGGTGAAATTCCAAAATACCAGTCGATCAAAAATAGCACAAGATAAAACCAAAAAGCCTCAGTGAATCCTTAATATAGGTTGCCGTACAAGGACAGAAGACTGGTTCTACAAGTAAATGTAAAACTCCATCTATGTTTTGAAGCTAGTTGATGAAAGAACCATCAAAGGGACAGAATAAGGCCAAGGTTTGTTCAACAGAACAGAAGGGATCTGTTTTGAGCCGTCAAATGCAAATCACAAGCCATACAGATTTTTCTGTAACACCGAGGATCACAGATATAAAAAAAGCCACGACGATTTAATCCTGCAATGCTTGGAAAGTCGGAACCACAGCAGATGGCTATTTAGACTCGGTGAACTTGAACCAACATTCTAAATACGCCGTCTTTACATCAAAACAGAATGGGAGAACATACAAATCCCATAATAGTATGGCTGTTATGAGACCAATTAGATCATACCTTCATGACCAAACCGGGTCCCTCCATGCGGAGGTCTTCCGCTCATCCACGTGGAATTTTGATTATCTAACTTGAATTCACTAGATGGCATCCTCCACCTTTCATCACCAACAAATGGTCTTCCATGATGGGGTGGCAAATGGTAGGGGCGGGGAAATGAATGCTGAGGCTGTGGAATTGCAGGTTGCGTAAAAGGAAAATGACTAGAAGCAGGAGGAAGAGTTGGATGCATCGGCCTTTGTGCAAAAGTTGCATTGCTAGATTGAAAATGTGGATTTTGCTGAGGTTGGGCATTCATATACATGTCATTATGCCCATATTCTAATTGCCTTGAAGAACAAAATCCTGAAGGGTCTTGAGAACCATGTGAGGGTCCAGGTGCAAAATGAGGTGGTTGATGAGGAAACACCTCAGTTTTCAGAACAGTGTCGACATGATTCCCGGGATGAGCACTTAGAGCCACTGGACCAATTTGCTTCCCCTGTATAATATAAAATTAATAGGCACGCCAAAAAATCAGAGCAGATAAAAGAAAGTGTAAAACTATAAACAACCATGCTACAGCATTCAGGGGGGCAAGCAGGTTGGCGTACCACCATCGAGGAAGACTGTACTGATGACTGATTCAGTACAGCTGGCTGGGTCATTAATGAAGGTTGATTAGCAGCTTGAAGTGGGGGTACTGTACATGGGGGAGGACCCAGAGGTGGGGCAGGGGGAGGTGGTGGAATAAATTGAAGAGGGGGTGGAGGAGGTGGCTGTGGTGATGGGCAAGCCAACGGTGCAGGCGGCACTGCAGGTGGAGGTGAGGAAGGCAAGGGTGGAGGTGGAGGAGGAGAATCAGGGGGTGGCGGTGGAGATTCATCTGGAAAAGAAGGCAACTCTAAGGGATTGTTTTGTGCAGGTTCCCTCATGCTATCTGAACCATGCATATCACTTGTGACTGAAGGTCCTTCATCCTTTCGGTTTCCAGATACATCCTCCATTTCAAGCTCACCATCAACATCTTCCAGGATGCAATGACGCCTATTACTCGGAGTTGCTGCACAAGTTTCCGGATCTTCCAAAGAACAGGCACCTTGACTCTTTGATGCTTCCGGGCCTGGAGGCGATATGCTAGGTAGATCTTCCTCCTCATCATCACCTTGAAATACGCTTGATGAGAAAAATCCAGGCAACTGAAATGTAGCATTGCTGTTGAGAAAGAGAAAAAAAAACAATTAAATTTCAAGTCAATTAACCTCTGCTTTCATGCAAGGGAATTAATGAGAAATGTCAAGAGATTTCATAGGATTCTTTCAGCGTCTAAAAGAATGATTTCCACAAAAGTTCCAAGGAATTCTTATCAAGATAGTAGCAGATTAAAATAACTGATTCCACCTAATCAATGGCAAGTATACATGCAATGTAAAATTAGAAACTCAAACATGGATCTTTGTTATATCACCCATGAAACTGCATTTCCTTATTAAAGCTGTGAATAACATATCCCCTTATCTACCAAGTGCAATAACAAGCATTGAGCATACTTATCTCTGTTTAAACTAAATTCAGTAAACAGTGATAGAAAATCTAGACATCCACACAATGTTGTTAATGGTTAAGAACACTGATAATACCACCCTGCTTCTCATCATCTTTCACAAACAAAATAGAGGACAAGGAGCCAGACCTGCCATACTCATCAACGAGCATTCCTTCCATTTCTCTGATAGGATCATCCACCGACCGCTCAGCTCGAGATGGACGCCTAAAAGAATATCCACCTGAAATCTCGTTGTGCGAACCTCCGATGTCATCCATACAACGTCTCAAAAGAGACTCAGGAAAGATTTTCCTCTCCAACCACAATTTCAAAACCTGTAAAACTAAAATTCAATCACCAACTAGCAACAGAAATAGATATTGACCCTGGAGAGGAAAATAAAACAACCTTTAGACATTGACGACGATTTTCACGAGCAACAGTACCAGATGGTGCAGCAGCACCCAAGAGACGAGGTAATGCTGCTTCAATTGTTGGGACATAAGAGGCACCAGCAATACCTGAATGAGAAGGATTGGAATCAATTGAATACAGGTAGCTGATAAGTGGGATATTTCACGTGAGAATCAAACAGGGAAAAACAGTTCTACTTGTCAAAAGAGAAAGCTAATGAAACACCAGCTATTGGAAACCTGAAACAGTCTAGAGCGCAGAGAACAAACCTTTTTGATTGTGTGAGCATTGAGTAATAGAATCCACGAGAAAGAACAAATCAACTTTACGGTGAAAACTGGGCTCATTTTGCAACTTTCTGATAAGAAGTTCCACCACCTACATACACATTCGCTTCATGGTTATTTGCTAGCAGCATCATAATTTCAATTTAGCAACAACAGAGGGCGTATGTAAAACTACTGTACCTCACTGGCAATCCCATATTTAGCACAATCAATGGCAAGACGGGTAGCACGCCCAATACTTTCTTTTGTCCGTGATAATGTCTCAATCATCCCTTCAAAAGCATCACGGGAAACAGAAGCCTCGGTGCCACCGCTCAAGGACCTCCCAGGAAGTCTGCTACCAGAATCAACTCTTTGCTCTTCCTCAGCATCTATCCTATTTCCAAATGACGAATGATGACCATGAGTAGATGGAGAAACAAAATTGGTTCTCTGTACATCTGCCTGCATAGCATTGCCTAAGCCGGATAAAGAAGGAATAGCTGCCATGGGGCTAGGAGTGTTTCCTTGAGGATCACTGCTAGCAGAAAAAATAGCATTGGGGTTTCCAAACATAAAACTTTGCGAGTGAGCTTGCTTCCTCTTTGCTTGAGCGGCTGCAATAAGATTCTTCATAGATGTGGCAGAATCTGGAGTCTTGGAGCCAAGCAACGAGCTAATTCTACTATCAATACCTGCTTCCAGCCTGCAATTAAGAACGGAATAGTAATAGGATAGATGAATCAGTGAGTATTTTAAAACCCAATTTTGACACCACAATTGAACAGGTAAAAGGCTATACATTGTTAAAGAATCCGCTAAAGAGTCACTTATAGGTGGGATTGCCTTGGGAGTACTCTTCAATCCTTCTCCAGGCTCTGTTGGTCTATTTTTTTGACTCACCGAATGATTCTGGGGGTCATTAGAAGTCTCCACAACCAAACCTGAGATCTTACTAGAACCAGCTCGAGCGACTTTCTGCATGCCAATGACAGGAACTCTAGCAGGGGCCGTTGTCTTTGTTGTCTCTGGCATTTGCTTCAATAGAGGACCTGAATGAGGAGACCTTTTAGGAGAACTCAAGATTGCTTTGGACTCTGCAGGGCCGACTCCAATTTTACGAGGACTTTGAGAGATATCAGAATCAGTCCGTCTCACATATTTGGCCTGGTTATCATGTAATTTGAGAGGAGTTTGCTTTGAATTGCTGTGGTCAATTTGAGAAGAATTTGCTACCCTTGATTCAATCTTCACGAATTTCCCATGCTGCTGTCTGGTAATAGTTGCCGCATGGTCACCCATTTTCTTATTTACAGAAGGTGCTCTAGAACTGAAACCAGGCTTCCCATGAATTGGAGTTTTGGGTTTTTCATCATCTTCTTCCTCATCGTAAAGGCAAACGGCTCTCCTTTTGGGAAAATGAGAAACTTGAGCTTTGACGCTGGTGTCACTCTTCCTCTCATGAGGATCCTTTTTCAACTCCCTATCACCAGCATCCAGGGATGCCGAGTGACTCATAGCTTCAAGTGCCCGCTTTCTTCGTTTTGAAACTGGAAGAACAGCTTCATCCCCGGAGACTTCAGCTTTAATTTCACTATTTTCAGTAACATTAGATTTTGGTTTCACTAATTGGGCAGATGCATTAGAAGCTCCATCTGTCTGAGCAGTGATGGGTTTGCCCGTTACAGTAGCAGCATCAGATTTATCTTTGGCACCCCCAGAAGCAAGATCAGTTTTCACTTTCCCCCCACCAGAAGGACGGGCATGGAACTTAACTTTACCAGCCTGAGAAGAAATAGTAGATTTTTTCCTGATAGATTGGGCTTTTAATGCCAGGACTATTTCTCTACCTGTAGGCGATGAAGACTGTCCATCCATCTTCTTCGCGACTTTACTCACAGCATCTAAAGCTTTTGAATCCAAGTTGGCTTTTCGCAGTTCTTTTGACTTCTTTACCGAAGAATCTACGTCGGATTTTTTCAAGATACCACCATATGGAACTTTTTTTAATGATTTACCTTCCAGTTGTGAAGCAGATGCACCACCATTCATTGACACTGTGAGGTTACTGTTATCAGCTGCATCTTCTAATTTCCTCTTAGACCCAGAAAGCATCATTTCAGACTTGTGACCATTGGTCTGCACACTCTCTCTGTTACTTGAGTTCTTTATGTAGTTGGCATCACCATCAACATTAGAACCTTCATTCTTCAAAAGAGGAATAACGCCAGATCTACTTGCAGGGGGGGACTCATGATCCTTCCCACCATTAGGTGGTTCGATTTTTGTCTCAGAAGATTCTGCCGAAGATAAAGTATCATCACTCCCACAGGACACTGAATTCTTGTTATCTTCACAATCAGTGTCAATATGTTCAGAGGATCCCTCACTCCTCGCCTCCCGATTAGCTCCATTCCCATCATTTAACCCGGCCTCAACCTCCTCGTCCTCTGTCCCATCAACAGACGGAGCTGTGGCAGGAGATCCCATAGCATCATCCACTAAAGTGCTAGATTTTTCTTTATGCAGCCCATCAAATTCTGCACAAATCTCTTTAACAGCTCGGGAAAAATGCTTGGTTTTAGATTGACATCGAGCTAACAGTCTAGTCTTTGTTTCGCTGGTGAACACTTGGATATCAGCTGGACCAACAAAAGCTCTGCCAACAAAGCAAAAGAATGGAAAGATACCACACTTAGGCCATTTCACTGCAAAAACCACCCATATTTGAAAATCATGAAAGTGATTCAATCATTCAAAAACAATTATCATAATATCCTCGCCTTCTAACACCTCTCTTGATTCATTTCCTTGTGATTTCTAACAGAAGTTTCAAATAATAACAAGTAGTCTGCCAATACATACACCATCTATTTCAATTCTAATCCAATCTCCATTATGTAATTAGAAAACTCCGAGGACAGTAATGCTGGATCTAACCATAACAAAATTAGATATTGATGACGAAGACACAATTTATTTAAGGCATATTAAGCACAGAAACCCGAGACAAAATGGAACTTTATTTTCAAGTCCAATTGCAAATTGTTGAACGAAGCTACCATAAAATGGGAAGCTCTGGCCTTAATTTATAGTAAGGTAGCTACATAAAGAGCACAGAGCAGCAAAATCAAAAGGCATATCACACCACAATACATCCACTGGCAGACCTGACTCTTAAGTACAGCTTCCAGGACTAGCTGAGAAATAAGTGATTGGAAAGTAACCAGGCAAGTGGAAATAACATGAGGTTAATAGATCAGAAAAGAAAACAGTTAGTTATGCCTCCTTGTGAATTATATCACAAATCCCCTCTCAAATAATCTCGATAAACACAGAATTAATATTGTTAGATGCCACCATCATGAGTCCATGCAACTTTTCAGAATCAAAAGCCCCATGACGCAGTAAAATTTTAGGAGATGCATACATCATCCTGGAGTTACAACTATTACTAAGTCGTTCAGCAGAAGAAGAAAAAAGCAGTTGACAATGATTCAAAAATCAAGTGAGCCATTTATGTTTTACCTAGCAAATCTTTATACCATCAACCAATTCAAATACTGCATCCAGAGATCCTAGTGTAGAACATAACACTTCATTCATTAGATTTCAAAATCAGGATTACGAAGAAAATAAACGTACATTTCTTGAGTTCCATAGAAGTGGACAAAGTGTTTCTTCGTGTCTGGTGCCAGCTTCCAATCTTCAGGACGGCTGACCTGGAAAGCACAGCAAGTTCAAACACTCAATGTCCCACATAACATTATTGTATGCATTTATAGGAACACATGCATCAAAACAGCATTCAAAATTCACAAAACCCGCGCCAAGTTTAAACTATAATAAAGGGAGTGAGAAAAACCTACATGAAGAACTTTATATAGATCTAATGATCTATAATTGAAAACTGTAAAAGTAAAAGGTAGTATTGACCCTTGACATTGCCCATGCTAAGGACAGAAAACTGCATATATAAAGAGACCGCCCTTTAATATCACCAAAAAGAAAAACAGATGATCAATATCAATTCAAGACCAGCAGGGCCATCACTAGAGTCAGCACTGTGAAATGGCAATGTAGTTTAGTAATAGACACAATACCGGCTTCTTCCTAACATTATTATATTCAATAAAGCCACTTCAATTGCTGGTACATCTTGCAGATTAAAGCTTAGCCCAGATACAGACAGGTAAAAGCGAACTCCTACATCCCCTTTTTAACTCTTGCAACCCTCACGACAATCTTAACCGATCACAGAACTAATATGCATTTGTGACCTAATGTATTTTCACACACGCATGATAGCATCTGAAGACATAAAACACAGGAGAAGCATCACTCGGCTGCTTTAATTCCTGCATCTGTATCACTGTCACATTGAAGTTCCAGGTTTAACCAACTTGTAGCCCATAAAATCCAGACAAATACTTGACTAACCCCATTTTCCTACTAACATTCTCTCCACGAACTCAATTTCCACATCACAAACGAACCTATTACTAACAGATATCACACTTGAATTCGGCCAGGCGCTTGAAAAATAAGACGCAACCCTAGTCATAAGGCGATCATGGGTAGAAACAACACAAGTACCAGCAGCCTCCATTCCAATACGAAAACCATATCGCCACAAACCCTTCAGTCACTCAACTGATTAAACCTCCAATGGTCAAATCAAGTTCAACAACATATAAAAAAGGGCACCGCCAGCTAATTCTAGTTTAACCTCAAAATAAGCAAAAACTCCAACAAACAAAATCAGTATAAACCCTGAAAAAAAGACATAATTGAACCAGTTGGACAAAAAGCGATGGAAAGCAACATATAAAAAATTAGTGGAAAATAATAGGAAAAAGAAAAACCGAACCTTAGCGGGCCAAAAAGGGAAGCCCTTGACTTTAGCAAGGACCAGATCCCCCAGCCTCAACTGCCCCTTCGAATTCGCTTTACTACCTACTCTTCTCCTTCCCGGAGCCATCCCTCCACGACCGGCCTCCCAGGATTCCCCTATCCTTCGCAAACCCTAGAGGATGAGGGGGACGAGATTACGGGCAGGGAAGAGCAATCGGAGACACGAAAACGAGGAGGAAACTAAGGGAAACCCTAATAGTACTCGCCGGACGGAACACCGGCGACAAGTCGATGATTAGTGCGTCGCCGGAGAAAGGCGGCGCGACATTGGGGTTCCGAAATCGGCGATTAAGCGGAGTGTAGAGAGAGAAAGAGAGAGGGGGAGCGATTTATTTATTTATTTAGTCTTTTTTTTCCTTTCCTTTTTCAGTTATTTGATGAGGCGGTCGATAGAGAGATTAGAGAGAGAAGGAAGAGAGAGGAGGGAGGAAACGGATCCTTGTCCTGGTGGGATTTTGTGTTTTGCTGGGGAGGGACTAAATTGTTAGGGTAGCAACAGAGCTGGGGTGTTTGTGTGATTCTTTGTTAGTTTTGGGGTCGTTATAATTACTCGAACTAATTTAGATATTTCGTATCGTATTTAATTCAAGTTTAAATCGATTAGAATTTTTACAAAAATTTCTTAACAAGTATTTAACAATGTTACGTCCCAAAAGATTCGAATTCGATAACTGTTAAAAACATACCGAATCATTAACTGATTAATCTAAAAAGATTGTTGGTACTAATTTAGATTTGAATCAGATTAAAAAATACCGATAAATATTCTTTTTTTGGTGAATACCCAGGTATCCGGCCCAGCCCATTATGGACTTTCAACGGGGCCGACTATTCCTGTTCGAGGCGGATCCCGGAGTTAAGGTTTTAAACCTCCCCAACGCCGTTGCGGGGGATCGAACCTTCGTTCGCCCTTCCAAGTGCAGCTCCTGGCACTACTGCATCAACTGCGCGTTGGTAAATATTTAAGAGTACATTCCTTGGTTAAATTAAACAACTCGTATACTCCGGTTGTGCTTCTTGGTTGTTTCACTTGCTAAAGGTTCGTTATGTTTTATGTGTCTTTTTCTTTTATTTAGGTGATTTTTTTTTAGGAGCAAAGTCTAAGGTTACTCGTATTAAATTGGAAAATCATTATTAAGTAATACACCAAGTAAAATCAGCGTTCGGTACGACAAGGCCGATCGACAACCAAATTAAACGTCCTAATGTAGCATGGACACTGGACAGACCAAAAGGGTAATAGACCTACACATTGTCTAATCTCTATTTATTCTTATTTACCCAAACACACAGGGCTTACAAAACCAAGTTCAAGTCAGATAAGATAAGATCTTGAAAGATGTGAAAACTCTCTCAAACAAGTATTACTCTGCTATATTCTCAATTGTTCGATCTCAAGACCTCTTAATTAAATTAAAAACAATATCGAGCAAGCTAGTTAAGTTGAAAACTGGATGTTACTCTAAAAGGAAATAATCAGAAAAATCAATGGCATACCGCTGCATTATTCTTTCGTCCCCTCCTCAATGGCATCGGCTACCAAAGTCATTGGCCTCTCAGTAATGACCTCATCAATCAGACCAAAATCCTTGGCCTCCTCCGGAGTCATGAAATAGTCTCTATCCATGTACTTCTGTACTACATCTATCTCTTGGCCCGTGTGCTTTGAATACAAAGCATTCAGACGGTCCCAAACCTTTACGATCTGCTTCGTGTGAATCGTCATGTCTTTCGCTTGTCCACTGTATCCGCCAGATGGCTGATGAATCATAATCGTGGAATTCGGGAGCGACTTCCTCTCGCCCTTTGCACCAGCGGCCAAGAGGAGGGACCCCATGGACGCCGCTTGGCCCATACAGAGCGTACTGACTGGAGAGCGGATGTACTGCATTGTGTCGTAAATAGCAAGGCCTGCAATGACACAACAGATGCAGCACGTCAAACACAGTCAAGAGAGATCACTGTGTACCATCTCCAAAATATCTATGCTCACTGCAAAGTGAAAGAGATGAAGGATACAAATGAGGCGATTGATTCTTAACATATCTATGCTCACTGCAGCCAGTTTCTTATCAGCTAATCTAGACTTCAGAAGTAGACATTCGGAACGAACAACCATATCTAATCTCTCCTCTCGAACATGTGAAGAGAAAAATACAATGGCATAGTAAAATCCGAAAAGCAACACAACACAACAGATAAAAAGACTAAAAAAATTAGGATTTCCAACCAAACATAATGTTTAAGGAATCAATTGACAATTAAGACCAGTTTACATGGTCTGACCTTTAAGACCAGGCAACCGAAAAGTAAAACCCACTCACTTGTGCATCATTGACAACTTAAACAAACAAGATAATGCCCAGGCTCCATCTCCTTTCAAAGAACGAAAACGGAATCCATTTCCATATCAGCCATTGTCACTCTTGTTTCATAAGCAAGAAACTAATTTCCCAATCCAACTCGCTTATGTGTAACGAATCTAACTTGAGTCAAGAGTGAATTCCGTCACAGTAGTTAGAATCCGAAAAATGAGCAACAAAACTTACCCTCATCTCCTTTCGAACAACAAAACTCACTAATTTACCGAATCCATTTCCAAATCAACCCTTTCTTTCACGCTTGGCTCCATAAGCAGGAAACCAATCTCCGTGTCCAAACTCACTCATGTGTAACGTATCCAACTCGATAGCGAATTCCACCAAAGTAGTTAGTATCCGAAAACGAATCCGAAGAGCGACAAACAGAAGACGTGGTCGTGCCCCAGTTGGAATTTAGACCAAACCAATACAATGCCCACATCCAAACTCATCGATGGTCTAATAAGCAAGACGACAATTCCCAGATCCACTACAAGCTAAACCCTAATTAAATCCACATTCGCGGGCCACTAGGGTTTAGGGTTTTGTTTTTACCAGCGGTGACGGCGCCGCCGGGGGAGTTGAGGTACATGTAGATGGGCTTGGAGGGGTTTTCGGACTCGAGGAAGAGCAGCTGGGCCACCACCACGTGGGCCGTGTCGTCGCCGATGGGGCCGTTGATGCAGATGATCCGCTCCTTGAGGAGCCGCGAGAAGATGTCGTAGGCGCGCTCGCCGCGAGACGAGTGCTCGATGACCATGGGGACCAGCGAGTAGGCACGTGACGTGGCAGCCCGCCGCGGGGCCAGCAGCCGCCTGCAGCTGGAGGCCAGGCGGCGCATGGTTTGAAGGTTTTAGGGAACTACTGAAGTGCTCCAACTCGGGATATTTGAATTTAATTTAAAATTACTACGTCTAGAAGTTGTCTCAAAAGGATTATGAAATTTGACGTAATTATACAATACTTAAAGAAGAATTGACCAAAATTTAAGGTACAGTTGTATTGTTTAGCAAATATAATTTGGTGTGAACAACTACTTATTCGTAACATATTATAATGTATATGATACGATATTTCGATTCCAAGTTAGTTGTATGTCCTTTAATATAGTAAATCTAGAATGCATATGTGCTACTATGAAAACTATTTACAATATTTGTATATTTTTTCAAAAATGACAACTTATGATTTTTTTTTATAGAAGTAGTTAATAATTCACTTTCAGCGAAATTTTTGTTTCGAAATGGGGTTAAGATTTTATGATCAAAACGTATTTCTCACATTCAAAAACAGGATAAGGCATTGCAACATTTTATACCGCCTAGTAATTTTAAAAAATGGAAAATTATCCTCATGTCAAAATCTTTTAACAAAATACACATCAGAAATTTTGTAATTTCTAAGTCTCTGGTTTCATCTCACTTTTATAAAAAATAGAAAGTAACATAAATTATAGGGTAAATTGCCCTCCCGTCCCGCTCCTTTGCTTAAATTATTATTTTCGTCCCTACTGTTTTAAAAATGATGATTTCGTCCTCCACATTTGATTTAATAGCACTCTAAGGTCTCTAGTGCCGGAATCGGAAAAAAACTCCGGCGACCAGGGACCTGAAATGACCAAATTGCCCCTCCCTCTTCCTCCACTCATCTTCCTTCTCTAACCTTTCTTCCTTCTTCGGTTCTCCACGTCGACCACCACCTCCAAGCTCCCATCTTCCCTTCCTGCTGCCCTCACCATCATGAAGAACCGAACACGTGGAATACTGGAATCATCATGAACAAAATTGCCCGCGGTGACGTCCGATGACAGAGGAAATGTCTTTGTCTTTGTCTCCGTCACCGGAGAGGTTAAGAGGGAGAGAAACTCCGGCGAGTCAACGAGAACGACGGGAAGGGAAGACGAGAGCTTGAAGATGGTGGCCGACGTGGAGAACCAGAGAAGGAAGATGAGTGGAGGAAGAGGGAGGGACAATTTGGTCATTTCAGGTCCCTGGTCGCCGGAGTTTTTTTCCGATTCTGGCACCAGGGACCTTAGAGTGCTATTAAATCAAATATGGAGGACGAAATCATCATTTTTGAAACAATAGGGATGAAAATAGTAATTTAAGCAAAAGAGAGGGACGAGAGGACAATTTACCCTAAATTATAAGGTCCTAGTAACGTCCCTATTAGGAATTTTGATGAACTACAAGAACATAAAGATAATTTGCCTTTGTAAATAGGTAACGATTTCATATAACAGCGACAGAAACGTGTGCCATGAAATGCACTTTTTCTACTACCCCATTCCAGGAAATCTTATAAAAGAAAATTAACACCAATTTTTTTTTTTTTTGAGGAAAGATAATTTCATAAGCTCAATTAATCAGCAGTAGCATACATTCTGTCCAGGGCTATTACATTAGCAACTTGAGATGGTTCAGAAAATAGAATTAACGGAATAGACGAAAACAAGCATGGTATTTTCGCCATAGCGTGAGCCACTGCATTAGCAGATCTGGGAATGTACTGGAATTGGATTTGTTCGAATCCTGTCGAAACTGCACGACACTCGTCAATGATAACCGCCAGGTCACTACGGTCATCGCCTCGAGATTGTAGCGCTTGTACCACAGGCTGGCAATCTGATTCTAGGACTACTTTCGTAAGACCCAGAGAGGAGGCCAGCTCCAGTCCGACCTTGCAGCCGTACGCTTCCAGTGTAGTGGGATGGTTGACATGAGGAAAACGACGTATAGCTCCGGCTGTAAACTGACCTGATGAGTCTCGCACTACTACACCCACTTGTCCTCCTCCATCCGGAGCTAGGCCAGCGTCGGTATTTATTTTGAAATAGCCTATTTCCGGAGGGTGCCAATGGTGAATAATAGGGCTCCGCTGTGTTGTTTGTCTCTGGTTGGCCATCAGATAGTCTATCCCTAACGAGATCGCCTTGTCCATTTCTTTTTGGTAATCCACGTCTGTTTGATCTTCAAAGACAAAGAGGTTACGCATTTTCCAAATGGCCCAGAGACCTGCCACCAAGCGAACCCGTAGCCCCATATCACTTGTGTCTTCGAAAAATTTCATGCACGCTTCATGAAAGGGGTAGATTCTATAAGCCTGTAGGTTGATCTGTGCCTTTGAGAGCCAATATTGAGAACGAGGGCATAACAGTGACAAGTGATGTACCGATTCGGGGGATGCTTGGCATAGGGGGCATCGGCTATTTTGTAGTCGTCGATAGAGATTTTCTTTAACCGGTAGATTATCATCAATTGCTCTCCATAGGAAATTTCGAAATCTCGGGGGACATGGAAGGTGCCAGACTTGAGACCACTGAAACTTACTGGAATCCATCGTATTCGGCATGTTGTCACCAATTTCGAAATTAGGATAATGTCTCAGAGAGGCTGATTAAACATGCATCACAACTACAATAAAATGTAGCTATCAACAAATACACAATTAAAGGAGTATCCCAATTGATTTGGCTGAGCCAATTACGAATTGTACATTTATCAATAACACGACAAGTCTCGCAAACCAGCACTTGCAACAACGCTGTTATTTTTTTTTTGGTGTAAACAACGCTGTTATTGCATTGATCTCATTTGAGATATGGGAGACCAATGCGAACCAAGCTTGATGCTCCATCCCCGTCCGGATCACCTACTAACCCGACAACATCTCGAAATCCGATCAGGATGTCCTAGACAGCTGCCGCTTCCTTGGGATCCGACTCCGGACCCCGTGGTTTCTCCAGTCCGCCGTTAACGGCAGCTATGACATCCAAAGGCGGCCTCTGCGTAACCACCTCATCGATAAGACCAAACTCCTTCGCCTCTTCTGCGGACATGAAATTATCTCTATCTGTGGACTTCTCAATAACATCTAGAGTTTGCCCGGTGTGGTTAACGTAAATATTATTCAGCATGTCCCACATCCGTTGGAGTTGTTTAGTGTGAATCATCATGTCTTTTGCTTGTCCTTGGTACCCATACAAGGGCTGATGAATCATAATAGTAGAATGTGGGAGTGACATCCTCTGTCCCTTGGCACCTGCGGTCAAAAGTATCGATCCCATGGATGCAGCTTGGCCCGTACAAATAGTACTGACCGGCGCATTGATATGCTGCATGGTATCATAAATAGCGAGACCTGCACCAAAACACCACCATCGTTTCAAGATGAGCCCAACCCGCCCTCAGAAAAATGATCTAAACTACTCAACCTAACACTCACAAGAAAAATACAAGAGAACTAGTTTACTCCCCTTAGATAAAAACAACTCAATAATAACTCACAAGCAAAGTGTAAGAGGTTGAAAGGATGAAAATAATCTTCAGACATTGTTAAGATAATTACACTCTGTAGCATAAATTCTCGTGTTTCTACTTATATATCCGTCATAAAACCTGATCCAAGGTGTAAAAGGATGGCCTTTCTAGCAGTGACTAGCCCATTCACAGGGTTGAACTCGAACGACTAAACCAAATCCACTGGACTTGAACTCCTAAACCAAACGAAATTAAGATCTTCAACACATACTTAAAGGCACAAGGTGTTGTAAATATGTAGGAGGTCCAGGGTTTGAACTCTGGCATGTGTCATGGTGTCAAAATTTTACCTTAAAAAAAAACTAATGTGAAATCAAGTACATGCAGCTCTATCAGGGAACTCCAGCCTCGAACACTTGAACTAAATCACTTAACACTTAAACCGACGAACACAACCACCACTTAACATGCCAAGGGACAAGTCAATGACCCCGTTGAACAACTAATCCGCGGCCGACCTAACAAACGGGCAGCCCCATCGGCAACGTTTAATTGTGCTCGACTACTTAGACCCATGTGCACAACTCGATACATATACATGAATACATACATATTTCATTGATTTGACTAATCCTTCCACAAGAAGTAGCCCATTGAAGCGAATTCCAATACTGAACCCTACAAAACCGATTGGTGCGGGCTAGGGTTTCCTCGAAAAGGTTAGGTCATACCTGAGGTGACGGAGCCGCCGGGGGAGTTGATGTACATGTAGATGGGCTTGGAGTCGCTCTGGGACTCAAGGAACAGCAGCTGAGCCACGGTCAGGTGCGACGTCGTGTCGTCGATGGGACCGTTGACGCAGATGATCCGCTCCTTGAGCAGCCTCGAGAAGATATCGTACGCGCGCTCCCCGAACGGCGAGCTCTCTATCACCATCGGAACAAGCGCGTTCGCGCGCGTGGTGCTCACCCGCGACCCCGGCGCGTACACCCTCCTCCCCCCGGAAACCCTAAGGGATGCCGGGGAGGAGGAAGGTGGGAAGGCGGTTAGGGTTTGCGGGGCCGGCTGGATCCGTACCGACGAGAAAGGCTGGACGGTACACATTTTGGTCTTGAGGAGATTAGGATAAGGGAAAGTGGTTCTTGTCTATAAAGGGGTTTGTGGCTTTCTCGTCTCAGACACTTGGCGTGTTTGTGTCTAAACCTTTTATTTGTTGGATGCTTCGAGAAGTATCTCAAACCCCAAATTTATTTTTAGGGTCTAATATATATTCGAGTCGAGTATATATAAAATAATTTGGATGCGACTAATTAATTATTGTGATTATTATTTTTATTGCTTGAATCAACTCTTGTTAGTTGTTGTTGATAATTGTTTTGTGATTCTTTTCTTTTCATCAGCGTGAAATGTTATTGAACTTTGTTTTAATTATTATCTTCATTAGTAATGTTGAAACCCAATATTTTATTAAATAATTATAATTTTAAGACACTTGAGCCAAGTAAGCTAAGTTTTGAGACTTAGTGTTTGTTTTGTCTTTTATCTAGGATATTTTTGTGCGGTTTAAAGATCCGGGGGATTCTATGGGTGGTGCAAGTACACGATGATCATTGGAACTAACGGAGAAGAAGAATCGACGTGGTTCCGGAATGTTTCTTAAGGGAGCACGTAAACGACAACAATCCAAGAATTTAATCAAAAGAATTAGTACAATTTGCAGGTTAATTCAAATTTAAAACTAATTCAATTTATTGCCTATTTGACCAAATTTGGTTGACGACAAAAAAGAATAGGACTACGTAAATGCATACCATACTGTCCATATCTTACTCTCTATCGCTTCCGTAATTAATCATTAAAAGTTGGAAGACATTTTGCCACTAGTTTATTAAAAAACAAAAAATTATTTCATGTCTATACCATAATTATTAATAGTTTCTCATCCATAAAAAAAATATTTTGTGGCCTTTACACTTTGCTTAGATGTTGGTTTTGGATCATTGGCTGACATCGCTAAAGTATCTAAGACCAACTTTTTATAGGAAAGTATTTGGTACCAACTTTAAAAAAATTATTGACGCCAGGACCAAGACTAGAATTTAAACAAACAGCAAGAAATACCAAAAGAATTTTATCAATAACAAAGATCCCACTAGGAATTATTGCATTGACCAGCGACCCCAGGGTAAAACAGCAGCTAAATGTAGAGATCAACCTGATATCCAATACAACAAGGTGAACTACCTGGACTGGCCATAAGTACCATTTTACATTTACCAATAGCACAGCCTAGCATCTGCAACATACAAGTTGAGGCAAAGAAGTATGGACGCCAAACAACCCTACAAGGATGTCTTAAAAGGATGTCGCGTCTTTGGGATCCATATCCGGACCTCGT
The DNA here is from genome assembly GCA_012979155.1 of Hypericum perforatum. Taxonomy (NCBI): domain Eukaryota; kingdom Viridiplantae; phylum Streptophyta; class Magnoliopsida; order Malpighiales; family Hypericaceae; genus Hypericum; species Hypericum perforatum. The sequence goes on from SOPF01027774.1 coordinate 315,408, forward strand.
GGTGTCTCCAGGCCAACGATATCGGCGTAAGCAGCCCCCAAAGCCATGGGCTTTTTAGTAACCACCTCATCAATAAGTCCAAACTCCTTTGCTTCCTCTGCAGACAGGAAGAAATCTCTATCCATGTGCTGCTTAATAGCATCTACATGTTGCCCCGTATGCTTTACGTAGATATCGTTCAGCATGTCCCACATCCGAACTATTTGTTTGGTGTGAATCGTCATGTCTTTCGCTTGTCCTTGGTACCCGCCGGACGGCTGATGAATCATAATGGTAGAATGTGGGAGCGACATCCTCTGTCCCTTGGCACCGGCCGCCAAAAGGAGGGATCCCATGGATGCAGCCTGGCCCATACAAATAGTACTGACTGGCGCACTGACATGTTGCATGGTATCATAAATAGCGAGACCTGCGCCCAAACCACAACCACAAAACTCGTGAGCAAAGTGTAAGATAAAACTAGTCAGAATCTATCAAACTCATAAGCAAAGTGTCAGAGATAGAAATGATGAAAGTTAACTGTTAATATATTTAAGCTCCACAGCTCAGACTCTCATGGTTAGCAAAATAATTTTCCCTTCATGAAATAGAACCATCTGCGATCTGTTGCCAGAAAACAACAAATCTGTGCTCCACCTATAAATAGGCAGCTCTCCTAGAGGGTTCTTGCACCATTCAAAGGGTTGACCTCTCAAACTTAAGGAAATTCAAACCCCCTTTTCATTAGAACCACTATACAAAAGAGATATTTAACCATGTGAAGAGACAAGCCAATGATCCCATTGACAGGCAGGGACTAATCCGTGCATGATCCCATTAAAGGGAAGCTGTTCCGACAGTTCCTGATCCATTAACAAGTTTGCAACCTCAAAACTACGGGCATTCAAACCCCTTACCCACTTTCACAACTAATGCTTTAAAAATGTGAAGAGAGGAGTCAGTGACAGCATTGCTGGAGGACTACTCATCTATGCTTAACCCTATAGAAAAATGAGCAACTTATACAATTGATATAAAGATGTCTCCATTGCTGTTCTCCATCATTAAAAGCAACCCAAACCTCGCATATGAATCTCACAGATCTGAGAGACAGCTCTCCTAGCGGTGCTTGCTCAATTCACAAGGTCATACTCGAACATGTTTAAATATAAGCTCCACAGTGTGTCAAACCTTTTCTGTTATATAACCCTCGGCCCTCAGGTATCAGTTGCAAGCACGTCTGGCCCAACAGCAAGAACAAGTTTTCCAACAACATGCACCATTCAAATGGGCTCAACAGTATCCCTTAAACTAAACTCTATAACCAACACGTCATAACATGTTTACCACGTGAAGTGACAAGTCAAACAACAAATCCACAACCACAACCAAGCTTATGCAACCGATAGGAGTTGGTCCAGGTGATAAACATATTCGGATTCGCTTAAAAAGTTCTTGAGCTCAAGTCTCACGAACATAAAAAATACGATAGAGAGAATCACCACTAAAATGTGTCCAACGACGACAGTACTCGACTCTGAATATAGAAACTTTCGCACAGAAAATATTTCCACTATCCTCAAACTTGGCATACCTAATCAAATTTCCATGGGCCAACAAACACTTAACATTCTTCTTCCTCTCACTTTAATCTTACCCGACACGGTTAGGGTTTCGTTACCTGCGGTGACGACGCCGCCGGGGGAGTTGATGTACATGTAGATGGGCTTGGAGCCGTCCTCGGACTGGAGGAACAGAAGCTGAGCCGTCACGAGGTTGGAAGTGACGTCATCGATGGGACCGTTGATGCAGATGATCCGCTCCTTGAGCAGCCGCGAGAAGATGTCGTAAGACCGCTCCCCGTTCGGGGTGCTCTCGATCACCATCGGGACCAGCGCGTTGGCGCGCGTGGTGCTCATCCGCGACCCCGGCGCGTACACCCTCCCACCACTAGTACCCCGCACATAGACGGGCCTCGGGGAAGAGGGGAAGGGGTGGTTTAGGGTTTTAAATTTGGGGGCGGAGGGTTGAATCTGGACCGATGAGATTGGTTGGATAAACATTGTTAGGTTTTTTTTTTTTGGGGGTTTGGGGGAATTAAGGATAAGGTAGCGAGGTTAAGGGAGGAAGTGGAAATGGAAGCATAGAATATTTATAAGACATCAGGTTGGCGTGTTTGTGTCTAAACCTTTTGTTTCTGAACTTTCGATCTTGTCTTGAGATTTTTTTGGTTGGTTCAAAAATCGTGGTGATTTTAGATGTATTCAAATGTCTACTAAATAGCGTATTTGATGTTCATTCGTGTCGAGTGAACTTGGTCCAGCGGCACAAAGATGGAACAAAGATGGGGAGGGATTTGGGAAGTCCAGCATGTTGTAATAGCTATTATGTTGGTTTTTTACGAATATTTTGTATTTATTTTTTTATCTTGTAACCAAGTATTTTAATTATAGATTTTACGCCAACCTTTAGAAAAGATGAGGATTATCAGACTCATTCAGTACGGTCAAACTAGAAGTTTACACCAAGTTGGTGCAAGTTTTTCTAACGTTAATATTAAGTTGGGAAGTTCAAATATAAACGAAAGTTCGGTATTATTATTAGGAGAAACACCTTATCATTAGGTAATCTAGTAGCTGTGATTCTAACTATTAGAAATTTACCCGTTTTTCTAAGTAAATAATTGTCGAAAATCTTTACTTATTTTTATTATAAATTAGTTAAAATATCCAACAAATACTATCCATTTGATTTTTTTTTTTGGTCGAAAGGAGTAAATACTATCCATTTGATGCGTACACGGTGTGTCCGGGAATACCTCCCTGCACAGGCGGCTCTTGAATTACCACGGATGCACCATAGGAGGTCAGCTTCTCCACCCATAGAAGATTCGAGGGTATAAGGGTACGAAAGCTGATGGTTTATACTTTATACTCTCCCAATGTACTAACAAACAAACTAAAATTTAAACCCTTATTATAATTAAAACAATGGATTTGGCAGAAAAAGACATCTCTGGAAGATCTTGAATGTTTATGTTTGGAGTCGAACCCTGAACTTCATCCCACCACGCCCCAGCCCAATACCATTGGACCAAATGGTCACTTGGCGGAAGATCTTTAACCGAGGAAGATCTTGAATGTTAAAGACCATCCTCCAAGAATACCAATCACCTCAAACAAAACATAGGTGTGCCCCACCTGATTTGATCACTAATGTCCGATCTATTTAGCAAGTCTAACTTTAGATTCGATCTATTTAATAAACGAAGGAAAAAAAAATCTAGATCAACACCGATAATTAGTCGTCTAGCTTAGCAAAGAAATATTTAACTAAGAAAAACAAAGCCAAAAAAATAGTCTAAATTGGTTAAAATTTTGGCTTGGCCAAATAACGTAAAAGCCATAGAATTTACCCCCCAAGTTTAGATTATGAAGAATAAGAATGTCGTCTTAAGTTAATTACATAGTTTTAAAATATGGATTTTGGTATGACAGATTTTTTTTGTTTTTTGCCATCTGGTCTGATCGGTGAGATCGCTGGTCTAACCAGATTTTTTAAAAAATAAATAACAAATAAGGCTAAGGTTCAAACGTAGCTAGAATAAGGTCCCAACAACTTCCAACCTCAATTTTTCCAACCGGTCTGACTGAATTTTTCAAAACTATGATTAATTAATTACTGACCTAAATCCAAATAGTTTTATTAGACAATTTAAGCCAAAGGATAAAATAACCTACATTGGTCTGAAACCAGAACGCATTCATTAGCACTTGAGCTGCAATAACCGACTTTTGTGTCCGAAGTGGTTTTCCCAAGAAAATTTCCGGTTTGTGCTGATGGGACCGCTGATAGCTGATTCGACACGTATCTAGCATCAGCTATCATCTGAGTCAGCACGAACCAAAATGCTCCAAGACTGTTTTACTGCTGTATCAGCTAATCTTCAACAAATAATTTGGATGTGAATCAGATGTAAGAGGAGAACCAATGTTAACTTACACATTTTACAAGCTATGGACATGCCACTTTCTTCCAGCATCAACCAAGGAGAAACCTATCGGATTATTGAACTCTGTATAGCCGGTGTTCATCTCTTTCTATATTTACTCCGACCAACTAACAAGAATTAAAGAATGCGTGGACTACCAAGGGAACGGGTTAATCAATGGCTGCTTTGTTTTTCCGACCGGTTATAGGCTTCGGCAATCCGTCGAAGATCGGTTTACCAATGGCCACAGCTGTCAGGGACTGTAGATCAGGTTTCAAGTTCCACTTTGAAGTAGGCCACAAGGAGGAAGAACTGCTACTTTCCTGTTCTTGCAAATTAGACGAGCTTGAAGACTTCCTCACCAGAGACAATCCATCAGCCACCAGAGAATCGCCGAGAAGTATTGGCACTGGTGATGAGCCATCAACTTCACCATCAGTGTTTCGGTTTGCAGCAGCAGACCTTAGGGCTAAGCCTTTTCCTTTAGATAAGGAAAGTGAACCAGCATTGTTATCCTCCCTCATGAGCAGATCAGGACGAGTGAAGTCAGTCTCCGATTTCTGGCGTCTTCGAACCAGTTTCTCATTCCACCTTTCAGAGTCAAGTCCACCGCTGTCGCCCATTAATTGACCAGGAAATCCACCAGTGACCTCCTCCAGAATACACTGAACCAAGCTTTTAGATTTCCGATGCCGACTTAATGGCTGGTTGGAGGCTGGCATGGGCGTAAGATATTCTCCATTCTCCTGGCGACTGAATTCCACTGAATCCATAGGTGATGGCAGCCCATAATAACCTTGTAAAGAGTTCATGGCCGGAGAAACCTTCCGCTGGGATGATCCAAGCTTCAAGGATTGGAATGAATCAAGAAAATCTGAATTCAACTGCCGGAGAGGAGTATGTTCTGCGCTATTATGCCTGCATGAAAAGCGTTCAGTATGGAAAGCAAGTATCAGGAAAGGGACAAATGCAGTGAGTTGTACCCACATAGTAGAATTTCAACAACCAAAAGAATGTAAAGCAATGGATTGAAAACTCGATAGCATGGACTACTTTCATACTTAACAAAAAGACTAGACAGAGAAATAATTCTGCAACACATACAAAGCACGATGAAGTCCTCTTACAAGATGCATGAGAAATCATGGTTGCTGTCATAAAAACAGAAAGCAACACCTAAAGAGAGAATTATTTAGGGCCAAGGTGTGAGTAGAAAAATGCCTCAACTATTTGCCAAGCATTCGGGCGATTGGAGGAAGATGAATGGCATTGGCAATTTGGCATTCAGTGTTAGCTGGTAGGAGAGGAGGGGAATAAGTAGAGAACCAAATGCCAGAAATCCTAAATCTTTTCGGGCCAAAAGTCAGCCGCATTGAACACCCAGGAACACCATTGACCATATTAATTACCAACCAGTCTTAAACCTACACTAAGTTATTCAACGTTTTCCTAGCGTCAGCAGTCAGCTGAGCAACACAATCATTGCATAAAGATCCAAATATTGACAAATTCTCCAACAACTTCCACAACAGATAACAAGGCTGTTTTCAACTACAAACAGCACCATTCTGTTTAGACTCACACAAACATCACCGAAGAGTACAACAGCTTCCCTGCAACATCTTGCAACTAATAAAGAGATCTCATGACATGAACAAGGAAAGTCCAAGAAGCTGTTGCCACAAAGACTCATAGATAGACACAAAGCCAAGGTTCTCATAGCAATAAAGAGATCCCATTCCCCACTACCAGTTGCAAATAAAAGCATAAAGGAACATTGTATAACGCACACAAAAATACAATCAAAATGCGGCAAAATGATTCAAATCGAAAGACAAAAGAGCACAGCAGTACCCTGGAGAGGGGGAAACATTGTTTAGGCAAGGGGAGGGAGGATGCCTGCCCGGGAGCGGAATCTGAATCGTCTTGAGAGCAAACATCTGAAGATCCGTAACCAGTCCATTCATCTTCTTTATGTCAGCCACCTAAACAAACACATGACAAAACAACGAACAAAATGTGAATCATGATCTTCGTCGAAAATGGAGGAGGGGTCACAAAGATCCTCGGGGGTTTACGAACACGACAAACCGAAGCACGAAGGCACATTCTCATTTTCTAACAGCCAATTCGAAAAAGAAAAAAAACTCCAGTTTTGGATCAATCAAAGCCTTCTAGATTTCCAAACAGAACAAAATAGTCCTAAACCGTTGGATGCAAAAGCCACGAACCTCGACGCCGTACTTGATGGCGACGCCGGCTAGGGTATCGAATCGAGAGACCTGGTGCTCGATGAACCCAGCTGAGACCGCCGACGGGGATGTACATCTGGAAGAAGACGAGGACGATGTGGCGGAGCCGGAGGCTTCCTCGGCGAAGACCGATTTCTGCTCCGTCCAATTCCTAACGCCATCGCCTATGTTGCCGTAACCGTCGCAGAATTCCTCATGGTGCCTGATCCCGTTGCCGTTACCGTTACGAACCGCCACCCGCTCCATACATTAACCCACGCCAAATAAAACCTCCTCCTCCTCCTCCTCCTCTTTCTCGCCAAAAGCGAGCGCTTTAATTTGATATATAAACGAATAAAATAGAAGGAAAAAAGGGAAATAACTAATAAGAGAGGATTTATAATTAATTTTTTTTTATCTGTTCGACTGGTTTTTTCCTAGGATCCGATCCGAACCGGACAAGAGATAATCACACACAGAGATATCTAAAGGAAGAGGGAAAGGGGAGGGAGGTGGACGGGAGATTCTCTAATTACATCATAATTCTGTGCAAATAAATAAAATACTTTATAATTATTTTCCCATTCATTGTTACATCTCTTTTCTTATTACATTATTAATAAACTATTTTTTGGTGGTTCAGTGTGTAATTGATAGAGTAACTTAATTGTTATTTTCATCACCAATCAAGGATTATTGAAAAAAATTAGCAGTTGAAACGGTTTGTTTGTGATGTTAAAAAATTAGCTGAACAAATTGAGAATTATATCCGACTTATATATAAATTAATCAATCAAATTTGAATAACATATCAAAAATTTTGACAAAAATTATTAAAATAGAAAAATTACACGTGGCACATGATTGATACAGCCTGAGGCTACTGATGGGAGGGCCAAATTTATTGCAAAATGGTTTTTGTTAGTGTTGTTGATAAGTAGAGTTTAGTTAGAATCCTAGATTACAATTAATTATGGTCGTTGTTACTATTGTAGCTAAATTGATGCATTACACTAGAAATTGAAATCATACTTACATACTTCATCCTAGACGATGTTTGATTGTGGCTTATGCCTAATTAAAGGGGAGTAGCAATTGATCCACTTAATTTTTTATTAATTTGATAATTTACTATATGTACCAATTAAAAAATAAGTAATTGACCTATAAAAAAATTAATTAGCCTATAAATTAAAATTATATACTAAAACAAGATATCGGACATTCTTTCTAGCGATCTTCACTTGTCTACATAAAGATACTTATTCAAAACATTTTTTTCCAAAGAGAACTACATCAAATTTAAGCTTACCAATTAAGTACATTTTTGTTATCTATATTGTATCTTCTCATTAAAAATGCACAAATCACAAGTTATAAAAAAATAAATTTAGCAAACTTATCTATTGTTGTAAATTGTGTCCAAAAAATTATGTGACTTTGGATTATATTCTCATTCATATTTAAGCTCGTCTATTAAACATTTCGTTATCTAAGTCCTATTTGATTCATAAATATGTTTAACATATCTTATCTTACATCCACGTATATGTATATAGTTTGAACTTATTTAAAAAATAAATATTTTGAAAATGTTGATACTTCTTACTTCATAAAACTACTTTTTATATCTTTATGGCATAAATATGTTTTTATAGTTTTTACTCTCATTTCATGATCATGCACATACACTTGAATATCAATTAGAAAAGAAGAAGGATAAAAATTATATTTGAAAAGTGTATGTGTACATTTTCATGGTAAAAGTTGATTAGCAATAGATCAATGTTCATTTTTCTTCTAAAATTGTGTTCAAAGTATCTCTAACTTTCACTAATTTTTCATGTGTGAAGGTCATATTTTTTCTCATGAAAAAATAGTTGCATTTATTAGATTTTTAAACCATTTAAATTTAGATTTTACAACCTTGGTGTCTGGGAGGAAGATGGAGCCAAGAGTGATCATTATAGCTGGGACCCCGACTAGCCCCAGAGAGAGCCTCCAGCCCCACCCATGGATCTTGGCTATTCCAAAGTTGATCAAGTTTGATGCTAGGATTTCGATGGTGATGGCCATTTGGAAGCCAATGTTCAGAGCTCCTTGGAGATTGGCTGGTGCCATCTCAGATAAGTACACAGGGACAGACTATCCTCATCAAAGTAGCGATCAAACAAAGCGTATCTATCTCAGAATATATAAATGATATTAATACATTACAAGTACATATTTTTACAAATCTTAACAAGCTTTTGATCGGTTGGACCATGGAATTCATTTTAGATCTCAAATTTTAAGATGTGTGAATTTCATTTATAGAATAATAATGAAACATACTAATGTAAGATGAAATTTATATATGAATCCCAATAACAATCAAACAAGACCAATAAATTAAGAAATAACAGGAGTATCCCACCATTCCCACGTTAATTCAAAGAGAGAACAATATTTTAGACTAATTAAATAATGGTCTACTTGTAATTGCAGATACAAAGATTGGGGGAATTAAGAAGGATGATGATTTCTATTTTGCCTATTCGTTTCAATATATGGTTCTAATTTTGAACTATCCCATATCTTTGTCCACATATATTACATCTACGCATTAATACTGTAAAATTAGCACAATCAATAGCTCACATCGAAGTTAGTTTAAGTATAATTACCTGGTTAGCAAATCCAACACAAATACTAAGCAACAAGCGATCGATGATAAGCATGGCGACGTCTTTGGCCACGCCATTCACAGCAGCACCAATGAGGGACACGGTTCCTCTGACAAACATGGAGATCTTTCGACCGAAGGCTCTCAATACTACTGACACAATGAAGGAGGCCACCAGTGTGCCAAGTAAAGCGATGACGTAAACACGGTCAGAAGATTGCTGTCGAACTTGCAGTACTTGTTATCATGGTTCCCTTCGCTTTGCTTTGCGTAGATGAAAGGGAAGAACTTTCTCAGGAATGATTCCATCGATGTAACGCCTCTTGAAAAACATGCCAAATTCGATGTTTAAATATCGTTGTAGACAAAGAAAAAAATGTCACCATAAGTTTGACTTATGTGTGTACATGTGTTTATATATATTTTTCTGTGTGTCTATTTTTGTAATATGTGTGTACATATGTTTATGTATATTTCTTTATGTGTCTATATGTGTAATATGTATGTACATTATATATATATATATATATATATATTTATGTGTGTCTATATGTGTAATATGTGTATACATGTGTTTATATA
>SOPF01027777.1:0-10935 GCA_012979155.1 Hypericum perforatum
ATATATAAACATTAATTAAGAATTAAAATAATTTTGATCTCTTCGTGTTTTTGCCATTCTTACCTAACAGTCTTATCATACCTTGATAAATTCAAAACCTATTAATTTTATTTTTTTACAATTTAGAAATTATTTTGAAAAATAGATACAAGAAAAATAGCAGTCTGGATTATTAGACTACCCACTAGTCTTCGCATACCTCTATAAAATCGCAAAACATTTCTTAGTTTCACCGCCAAAGCACAAACGAAAGGGAAGGTCGTCAATAATGTCAGAAGTAATTGCATCCCAAGTAATAACATGCAAAGGTATTCCATCCATTTTATAACTTATGTTCATATGATTGTTCCTTTTTAGAATTTACATTAATATTAATTCATCAATAAACTTCGGTTTTTGTTTATTTGAATTTTTCTTTATACACTTCTAAGATACTCCCGATTTTTTTGGGGGTAATTTTGTGGATGTTCTAGCTGCGGTGTGTTGGGGTAAAGAAGAGGGAGTGAAATTGGAAGAAATACAAGTGGATCCTCCCAAATCATCAGAAGTTAGAGTAAAGATGATTTATGCAAGTCTATGTCACACTGATATCCTTTTCTCCCGGGGACATATTAATGTTAGTAATCCCACTCTCTCAGCTAGTTTCCTCGAGCTTTGACGTTTATATTGATGACTAAAGTATTTATTCCCCGACTTACCCATCTCGGGTTTTGTTGAATAGTTTTTTCCGCCTAATTTCGCTGCTAGATTTGGGATTCTGAGTTGATATTACCATTCATTTTTATTGGTAATTAGTATCTTGCTTATTGTTTCAGCCTCTTTTCCCTCGAGTCCTAGGACACGAAGGTGTTGGGTAAGTAAAATGACATTAAACGGTCGGAACTGCGGTATTCAATATGTGATAGACATAACAATCTGTGTAATTTAATTTTTCAGGGAAGTAGAAAGCATAGGGAATGAAGTTAATGGCCTAAAAAAAGGAGATTTGGTGATTCCAGTGTACATAGGAGAGTGCAAAGAGTGTGAGAATTGCACCTCAGGGAAGACCAACTTGTGCTTGAAACACCCAATGAACCTCTCTGGCTTACTCACGGATGGCACCTCAAGGATGTCCATTAGAGGGGAGAGGCTCTATCATATGCTCTCTTGCTCTACCTGGTCAGAGTACGCAGTGATGGACTCCAATTTTGTGGTCAAAGTTGAAGATGGTGTTGATCTAGTTCATGCAACTTTCTTGTCTTGTGGATACTCCACTGGGTTTGGAGCTGCTTGGATGGAAGCCAAAGTTGAGGCTGGCTCAACCGTTGCTGTTATTGGTCTTGGTGCTGTTGGCCTTGGGGTATGTACTTCCACTCTTATCACCAAAATACTTAATGTTTGGTTAAAGGTCACCAAATCCTAGAAGTTAATTGCAAAACAAGGGTAAATTTTTGCATGAAAAAAAAAACAAAGTATAAACAAATATTTTCTAAGTTTAAAATATTTCGCTAAATTTAAATTCACCAAAACTTGTTTGATTAAGGTCTTCCTTTGGAGAGTGGCTCGAGCCAATATATATATATATATATATATATATATATATATATATATATATATATATGTATAAGAGATAAATGAATGAATGTGAATTTTTCTGTATAATCAATGAATATCAATTGTGTAAACTAATAAAAGAAAAATTAATAATACAGTAAATGATTACAATATGATGTTCACGTATTTTTTTAATAAATTATTTATGTATTTGAAATTCGAAAACAAGAATCATGCATTGTTTAAGTTAAATTGCAAAATTTTAATGTTTTTTTAATTTTTTTATTTAATGTTGATGTGTAACTTAAAATATGTTTCTTGAATGTATTTAAATGTTATCTGAAAAATTATTTTGTGAAAACAATTATTTAAAAATTAAAACATGAAAAAATTAGATCTTTCAGACTATGTAAACTTGGGTCTTCGTAAAAAATCTTGTAGAGTCGACAATAGAATATGAGTCCAACTCTAAAAAGTATAGTATAGGTTCCAAAAACTATTGGTATCAATACTTGATCCGATCTACTCTTGTGACCCTAAATTTGTCATCGACGATACTACCGTTTAAAAGTCAATAGTTCTCGTAAATGTTATCAAGTTGTGGGGTTTACGTTGCAGGTTGTTGAAGGGGCAAGAATTCAAGGAGCCGCCAGAATTATTGGTGTGGACCTCAATGACTTGAAGAAAGATACGGCAAAGATTTTCGGGTTGACAGATTTTATAAACCCTCTACACTCCGACGAAAAGTCTTCGGCTTCGGAGCTCATTAAGAGCTTCACAAGTGGATTCGGAGTGGACTACTGCTTTGAGTGTTCTGGTGTGGGGTCCATGGCCAATCAAGCTCTTTTGGCAGCAAAACCGGTACACCTTTCAATACTAGTGATGCCCTTTCAAAGTTTTTTAAATATATAATATCTACCGTCGAACATAGAAAATTTAAATTTTAAAATTGTCCAATTTTCTTAATGGCGGTTATGTAATGCAATTGACCCTTGGGTCAATTCCAATATGAATCTACAAGGACACCGGTAAAGGGGGCAATTACGCTTTCGTAATAAGCTCTGGTACACTCTGTTCAGCCGCGATTATTTTTTATGGATCTTTACTACGACGAGTTTTTTGCCCAGTATTTAATACCAAAGAGATCCGCCCTTCGTACATAGAGATCTTCGGGATGAGTAATATCCGTTATCACATAATAAATACTTATATTTTTTTCTGAAAATATTAAAATTGTTTTCTTTAAAAATAAATGCATAAATGAAAATATTACTTTGGTTATATTGAAATGAACTCAAATTTTGTATCATAATATTATTCAAATACTATATTTGATTGAATTATTTTGTTACAACAAAATAACAATATTTAAAGATAATTAAGAAGATAAATAATAATATAAACTTATCAAACAAATAAGTTTAGTACTGTTAGAGCCGAAAATAATAGTTCCCTTTCGAAAGGGTTAAAAAGGATATTTGTCCTCCTTGAAGGAACCCTCGCGGATATTTGCCCTCCTTAAAGGAACCCTCGCAGATATTTGCCCTTCCAAGAGGAATCCCTCCGATAAAGTTTACCCTCTTTGAGGGGACTTTCGCGGATATTTGCCCTTCTTAAAGGAACTCTCGCGGATATTTGCCCTTCCAAGAGGAATCCCTCCGATAAAGTTTACCCTCCTTGAAGGGACTCTCGCGGATATTTGCCCTTCCAAGAGGGATCTCTCCGATGATGTTTACTCTTGAAGGAGCTTGATAGTTCGTCCTCTTTGAAGAGGGTAACGCGAGGCCACCCGCTTCAAGAAGAAAGATTGGCCGATTTGTCCCCTTTCGGAAGGAGGGGTGTGAAGACCTTCTCCCTTTCGGAAGGAGGGGTGTGAAGACCTTCTTCCCTTTCGGAAGGAGGGGTGTGAGAACTCTCTCCCTTACGGAAGGAGGGGTGTGAAGATCTCCTTTTTCCTTTCGGAAGGGTGTAGAGAGGAATTTCCCCTTTCGAAAGGAGGGGTGCGGAGAGTCACTTCGCCTTTTGGAAGGAAGGGTGTAGAGAGGCATTCTCCCTTTAGGAAGGAGGGGTGCGGAGAGTCACTTTGCCTTTCGGAAGGAGGGGTGTAGAGAGGCATTCTCCTTTTCGGAAGGAAGGGTGCGAAGAGTCACTTTGCTTTTCGGAAAGAGGGGTGTAGAGAGGCACTTTCCTTTTCGGAAGGAAGGATGTAGAGAGGCACTTTCCCTTTCGGAAGGAATGAGGTATAAAGACCCATTTGCCTTTTCGGAGGCCTCGCCTTTTGAAGTGCAACGGACAGGCAAGATGATAAGAGACCGTGCGCGGTTGGTCTTCTAAAAGAGGAGATGATAAAGTCAGATTCCGAATTAACCGAAAAGGATAATTCCGAGTGAATTGAAGATAACTACTCCGTGTAGGTAAAGATGAGCATCTACGAAGATAAGCTTAAGAAGAGTCCTAGTGCGAGGAATACAGGGAGTCTTTCGGCTATATAAGGAGCGCTCAAGGATGACAGAAGGAATCCAACATCAACCACACAATCTTCACAAAAGCTCAAAGCTTCTATTTTAGTTCTTAAGCTGGGCATTAGCGCTTGGTTAGGAGGTCGGGCATTAGAGCCTGATAGTTGGCCGGGCATTGGAGCCTGGTTAGGAAGCTTAGTTAGGTGAGGGTAGTGGTGATCGTTCGATCACGTTTGTTTCTGTTGGGCGCCGACCTTGAGACGAGCTTTCAAGCCGTCAAGAGATCGTCCTTGACACCTTGTTACATTTTCCCCACAACAAGTACAAAATAATAAAATATGTAAAATATATGTAGTTATTCAAAAATATTATTTTATACCAAAATTTGGACCAAAAGTTATCACTAAAATTTATGAAATTTTTTCAAGTATTAGGATAGACATGTTATCATATTTTTAAATTGATCCCCAACTCAAGACCAATTTTTTTTATGAGTTTACAGAAATTATCACTTTACAAAGTATCATTTACAAAGATTTTACTGTGTATTATTAAGAAAATTTATCCTTAAAAAGTTAGTTATTTCAAGAGTAAACCCAAATCTCTTTAAATGAATGTTTTTTAGGACACGAACATTCCCATCGATTGTTTAGTTTAGGTGTTTCAAAGCAACACTGATTCAAGTAGGGTGGGTGGGATCTTTTGGGGGTTTCATTAACACTTGCAATGTTATACCTCCAAATTATGTTGGAAGCAATACCATACTTGAATGTTCATACAGGTGGATAAATTTTTTTTTTTACACAACCACTGTTGTTGTCATAGCTGCAAAAATTAAATACTGTACTTATTCATGCGTGGAGCCGATGTATTTAGACTTTCCATTGTAAACTTATCGTGTGCTCAACTCACTATACTCCAATTATTTTGATATTTTCTTTAAGACAGTTCGAGTTTCTTGGCATCCAATCGTCTCTAAATGTTCCAGTCCACTTTTATTTATTGCCTTTTATTAGGAAACTAATTACTTTATCCAATTTTTGGGATATATGTTCGTACTTTTGTTCAAGGGCAAAGGAATGGCTATTTTGGTAGGAGCAGCACCTGAAGAAACTTTGGAGATTGCAAATATGCCCCTTCTAATAGGGGGAACAATCAAGGGCACGTGTTTTGGAGGGCTCCGCACTCAAACTGATGTCCCTGTCCTCCTTCAGAAAAGCAAGAATAAGGTAATATTAGAATAAAAGGGTAATAATAATGTACCTTTTATTAATATGAGTAAAAGTTATCTATAAATAATAAAAGAGTATTATTTTCAGAAAAAAGGTACATCTTAAATTGTAGGGTATGGACCAATTAAGTTACTAAGGATGATTCCACCAAGAAAAACAGTAACGATAAAACGTCCCAATTATTTGAAGTGGCAAATCTAACAGCTGCTTCTTTTAGTGACCATATTTTACTCTTTTTTTTCAATTTTCCTTCATTTTAGATTTTATTAAAATTATTTGTTCTCTTTTCTTCTAGGAACTTCATCTCGACAAGCTAATGACTCACCGAATCACGTTAGATGATATAAACAGTGCAGAGAAAATCACGAAGGAGCCTCACTGTTTGAAGATTCTTATTACGATTTAAGCAAACTTACCAATAGAGGAGTCTCGGTGTTTGATGATCCGACACTGAATGAATAAATTCTGCAGTTTTTGGTCCGACAAGCCAGCCAGGAGATTGAAATGTGTATCAGTTATGGTTACAGAATAATGAGGCACCTTAATAAATTTTAGAATAAATCTTGATAAAAAAAAATTTAGAATAAATTATATCTAGCTCCCTCTACTTTAGCATATTTAATGCTCATCCTCCTTTAATTCGCAAATCTATTAACAAGTCCCCATTGTATGGCAAAATTATACCATTTGGCCCCTGACGTCAGAACTGGGGTATTTCTCCGGCGAGATGCTACGCAAAATAACAAATATACCCCTAGCCTAAAAAATAAAAAATAGGGAAACTCGGGACAAGAATATTCTGGAGGAAGAGGAAGGAGGAGGAGGAAGAGGAGGAGGAAGAGGGGGAGGAGGAGGAGGAAGAAGGGTGGAGGAGGAGGAAAGAGGAAGGTGGAGGAGGAGGAGAAGGGAGGAAGAGAAGGAGGTGGAGGAGGAGGAGTAGGAGGAGGAGGAGGAGGAGAAAATTTGGAAGAGGGCGAAGGAGGAGAAGGAGGAGGAGGGAGGTTCGGAGGGAGGACAGGAGGAGGAGGGAGGAAGAGAAGGAAGAAATCCGAAGGAAGAGGGATAGGGGAGGAGGAGGAGGAAGAAAGAGGAAGGTGGACGAAGAGCAGAGCAGAGGAAGGGAAGGAGGAGAAGGAGCAGAAAGGAGGAGGAGGGCGGAGGAAGAGAAGGGAGGAGGAGAAGGAGAAAATCCAGAGGAAGTGGAGGGGGGAGGAGGAGGTAGGGGTGAGCATTTGGATATCCCGATCCCGAAATTCCGATCCCGAATATCCCAAATACCGAATAGCCAAAAAAAGTCATCCCGATCCCATACTGAAAATTTTTTAGAATAATCCTGATCCCGAATTAAAATTTTAGAATAATCCCAAAATTCTGATCATGAACAGCAACATACTGCTTAGCCCTGACAAAGATAAGCTTTCGGTTCTAGGCGTTCTTCTTCTTGGCAACTTTGAGCTCTTGCTTCTTGGCCAAGGCCCATTACTCCTCTCTCTTCCTCTTCTTCAAGACAGATTCAGGGATTGGAATCTTTGACTCTACACCCATCTCACTTGGGTTTTGGACACAATGGTCTCTTTCTACGATTGTGGAGGTAGCTAAAGGAGGAGGTAGCGAGAGAGGGAGGAGAGGGAGGAGGAAGGATGGAATAGAAATAGAGGCGGAGGTTTGAGGTGGGGAGGTAGAGTAGAAAGGAGGAAGGAGGAAGAGTTATATATATGGAAAATTATAATTTAGTCTCGATATTTCGATATTTTGGTAAAATTCTGGTAAATCCCAAATTACTACCGAGTATCAAAACTCCCAAAATTTTCAAAAAATCCATGCCAAATAATATCCCGATCCTGAAAATCGTGATCTAAAAAATGTTGATCCCAAAATCCTGAATATCAAAAAAATCGAGATTTAGGGAATCCCGATCCCATTTGCACACCGCTAGGAGGAGGAGGAAGGTAGAGGAGGAGGAGGGCGGAGTAGGAGGACGGTGGAGGAATGTTGAGGAGGAGGGCAGAAGAAGAGAAGGGAGGAGGAGGGCAGAAGAAGAGAAAGGAGGAGGAGAATGAGAAAATCCAGAGGAAGAGAATGTGGAAGAGGAGGAGGGCGGAGGAGGAGGAGGGTGGTGGAAGGTGGAGGAGGAAGGTGAAGGAAGAGAAGGGAGGAGGAGAATGAGAAAATCCAGAGGAAGAGGAGGAGGAGTAGGAAGGTAGAGGAGGAGGAGGATGGAGGAGGAGCGGGGAGGAGGAGGAAGGCAGATGAGGAGAGGGGAGGAGGAGTACGGTGGAGAAAGGTGGAAGAGAGGGGAAGAAAAGGAGAGGGGAAAAGCCAAAAGAAGAGAAGAGGAGGAAGGAATAAGGGAAAAAGAGATCATTCTAGATCTTCACATGAAATGGAAAAATATCATCCCACTTCATGCCAGCTTGACCACGATCTAAAACTACACTGTACGTCCCTTCATCTAACACAGGGGCTAACAAAATACCTTGTACATAGCTGAAATGTCTTACTATTTGATTTGGGAAATGCTACTCTACACAGTGGAAGGATATTAGAGGTGCTTGTACTAGCCACAACTGCTGATCTTAGTGACAAATAATTGGCAAGTTTCCAATCATGGCATCAGTATATGGAAACCAAACCACCTAATATTTTTGTCAACATAATTTTTCATGAAATTAGAATAAAAATTAATAGACTTAGCTTATCTTAAAAGTTTTACTACTTATATCTTCGTCTCTTGGCTCATCCAACTTGCACCGATGAATTGTATCGCTTAAATATTTCTTCAAGACGCGCTTGTTTATCATTCCAATCACTTGAAATAAACAAGTTTATATATATATATCATATTCTGAACAACAAACACATGAAAAATAACCAATGCTTAACCATATTCTGGACCATCAAGTTTTTAATGGCGAGCTGAAGTATGATGATCTTCTCAACAACCCACATAGAAACTAGCGCAAGATCTCCGGAGATTAAAAATACACTATGATCGATGACTTTGTACAACTTGTTATATAGATGTGCTAGATAAGTGCTATCCTAATTATATGTTGTTATTGAATTGACATTCAATAGCATCGAAAACCAGTACGAATTGACCCTTAACTCAGTAATTTCTGAAAATAATATAAAACCAATTAGGTTCATTATGTTTGTCTGGACAAACTATCGTACTGTCTCATCATCAGTATCATCAGATAGGTCCACAGGGCCATAAAAATCCTCAAATCATTGCAGGGCAATGAAGTTGCCAGCTACACAGCTTGATGTATCCTTTGGGTTCATACTAAAGCATTGAATACACATCTCCGTCCATCCAAGCCTTGTCTAATGTCCCGTGCGTGAGATGTCATTGATAGGAAGCTCGTCCCATATGGCTATGTCCTGAAGTGTAATGGTCATCTTCCCTATTGACTTGCAAAATGTATGTATCTCTGGTCACCACTACTCCACCAATGTTATAATCACAGCTGGTTCGATCACTGCATGATCGATGTGCCACACATCCCAAAATCCAGCCGCCTACATGTAATCTATGAAAGCCTGGTTTTGAACTGGCTTCTATTTCCATCTGTGCCGATAGATCTTCAACATGACGTCCACACCAAAATTCTCCACATTCCAGATATCTTGTGACTCATGCACATCTTGATGCTTAAGTAATATCCTAACAGAAAGACTTCCATGGTCGAATATATCTCCGTACCGCTGTGATGACATCTCTAAACAAATATATATTTATATACATATAAAATATTTATTCACAAATTCAATAACAATCCTAATTAACAAAATACAATAGTTTACTAATTAACCATAATCCTTAAACTAATTAACCAATTTATATTCAATCTAATTGCTGCAAATTATAACAATTTATAACCTACCAAATTGAAAAAACCTATCAATTACCTTAATAATCAATAAAAATAAATTTAGATAATTATTTAAGTAACTAATATGATATTAACAAAATAATTAAAGGTTGAGTCTACCAAGACACGGCAAAAAAACTTGTGACTTGGCCAAGACACGAGTTATTTTTATGTCTTGTTAATTGGCAGTCACGGATAATTTACCCGTGACTTGGTAATGGATTCTGACGTGGATATCAGTTTTGTAATATTTTTGTGATATCAATTTGGTAATTTTGGATAAATAGTAGCCTAAAGATAAAGAAATCCTTTCGCCCTTGCAATGATGTTATTTTGTCCTTGTTTTTTTTCGGTGAGAACAGTTTTCCTTGTGTTAATGGAAGGTTCAAGTGCTTATTTTTTTCTAAAGGGACAAATACCCATCGGCTACCAGTGTCCGTGTGCGGTGAGACATGGGCCACTCCGCACTTGCAAAATAGCTATCCTGCAAGATTATATTTTATCAATATAATTGTTTTATTTTTGAAATATTTTAAACTTTTGTGTGTGTTACCCTTTACAATTATTTGCAGAGTTGGTATTGAAAATTGATATGTTGCAAATCAGTTGTCCACGTAACTATAACTTTTTTTTTCATGTTTAGTTACTAATACATGGATAAAATATTCGTGTGATCGAGACACGAATTAATTCTTCATGACTGATACACAAATTTTTATCTGTATATTATTAGAACACGGATAAAAAAATTTGTGTATTAATAAGATAGAGTTATTTAGATATTTCTGTTTTTTTTGTCTATCTATTCACCAACACACAAATTTTTAATCCTTTTTTGGTACCATCCAGCATTTAAAAGCATCCATTCAAATAAGAAACTTAAGAATAAAATTCAGAAAAAAATAAGGCACCCTCTCATTTTAATTTACGAGCTACTTATTTGATTTGGTTAATATGAACTCTAAATCCTATTTTGAAAATCGAGACCCACATTAATAGCAGATCTAATCACATATATATTTTTCAAATTTATCATAATAGTTTTTATGTTTTATTATTTACTATAAATACTTAAGTTATTTTGGTAGGTTAACAATTTAACTAATGAAAAATGTTTGGTTTTTATGTTGTAACGACATATTGTTTTAGTATCCTCAAAAACATATTGTTTTAGTTGGATGTTAATTGATTAATATACATTTTTTGGGTAACGTAGTTGTCAATATGTGTATTTGTATAATATTTTCTTAAGGCATATTAGCAAATTTAGTGAGCCAAAAAATTAATTGTCTTAAGTGCGATCAATTACAACCATTTTTAAAAATCACGATCCAACCCAATATTTAGGTTTGACCATTTAGATCACTCACACTAGTCAGATTATTGGTAATTAATGTTGGGCTCACACCTCTCAATCCGTACTTATTTTTTACTAAATCCTAGATATCGAACTTACGACTCTCTATCCATTTGGACCATTTAGTCAGATTCTTTTGGTTCAATTGATTAAAACTTACAATCTTTAAATAATAAAATTTTTTTTGTACAATGATGCCATGAATTTTAAGTTTTTATAAGTTGTTCTTGCAATATATTTTTTTCATTTTTTAAATACTATATTAATCTTCGCATTTGATATATCTTATGCAATAAATAATATACAATCGCATAATTATTTATAGTAATGGAAGAGTAGATTCTAAGAATAAATATAAAATATGATTAAGTAACTTACAACAATAGTCAAACTAGTTTTGACCACCACGGTAGAGGAAAAGTAAAGTTAAAATATCACAAAGATAAATAACCCTATGATAGGTTATTGAGAAAAAT
>SOPF01027778.1:0-39355 GCA_012979155.1 Hypericum perforatum
GAGCCTCCGAGTCAGCATGAGGATACCTTCCATTTGACATTGTATCTGCAACACATGCAAGATTATTTCTTAGGTTAGATCACATATCTCCCAAAAAATAAGATTCGAAAAATAAATTTCCAAATCTCCAATGTCTCGACTCATATGAAATGGATAAGTCTTATAATTTTTGGAACTCATTCTAAAAATTATTCATGTTATTTAAAACAATCACATGTTTAAAAAATCTTTAAATAATTTTTGAGTTTCAATTGAATAATATAAAATTATCCAATTAAAAAACAAATTTGTACCGAATTACGACTTAAAACGAATTTAAACCGAAATTTAGGATTTAATTAGATTTAAATCAAGTCCAAAAGGACCAATTTAAAATTTAATTAAATCAAATTAGTACCAAAAAAGGATTTAAAAATAAATTTAAATCAAATTTGGGACTAATTTGAATTTAAAAATTATCCACAAGGACACTTTTAAAATACAAATTTCAAAATTAGTTCCAAATAAGGACTAAAACCAATATTAAATCGAAGTTCAAGATTGAAAGACATGTCCGGAAGGATTAATTTAAAATCTAATTTAAAAACTAGTGACCAGTTATGTAAAAAACCATGCGGGAATATAATGTTTTTTTAGAAACTTTCGAAATCCCCAAAATACCCCCAACAAAACCTTCTTCTTCCCCTTTTCTTTTTCCCTCTCTCTCCCTGAAAACCCTAAAAAATGCCTCCGACCTACCTCTGACCACCGCAAGCAAACGGCGGTGAGTCGTTTGACACAATCGGTTGGAATCGACTCGTCTCGTCCTCCCCGATCATGGTGATACTGCTCTCAAGGGTTATCATTGCTCCGTTCGTCATTGCGGAGGAGTTCTCCTCTCGTCGGAGCTGAAGCCCTCAATGGCGAGAACTCGCCACTCCAGCGACGACAATGCACAAAAGTGATATCCCCGTGTTTGGAACACGATGGGGAACATTTTGCAGTCAGACTCTGGCTTTGAAATGGCCGGAATAGACCGGTATTTGCTTTTGAATGAATCGAAGGAAACTTGGGAAAACGGGGTTGGGTTTTTCAAAATTGGGGTGGCAAATTACATTTTGGTCACTCAATTTCCGCATGTAATCATTTAATCCCGTACGACCAAAAAATTTCAAAAAGACACTCGGTTGACTAAAAATTTGTTTAAAAACACCCAAAAACATTCTGAGATAATTTTTAAACACAACTAACTCGATTATTAACATAATTAATCAAGTTAAAGACCATATAACATCAAGAACATGTAAAAACCAGGCTCTAATACCAATTGTTAGATTTTAATGCATGAATAACAAATATTATGCAATAAATCACATATTCAATTTAAACAAAAATTGACATTAATAAATTAAAGTTACCTCTTGTTTATGGACTAAGATATGTCCGAGACATTGTGGGCGAGGCGCTGGTCGAAACCCGATCACAAACGAATCGGACCTAGGGCTTGGAATTCACGAATGTCCTTCTTTGTATACCTTTCGGAATTGGCAGTACTAAACTGAAAATCCCGTTTTCTGAGTGTTATTTCTGAGTGGCTTATTCCAAAATGGTCACAGGGGTTCCCTTTTATAGGGGAAAAAATCCCTGTTCATTTAGGCCAACGCATCCCTACTTTTTACTTTATGTCAATTTAGTCCAATCTTCTTTTTACCTAATTTCCAACAAAATAATTCTTTTAACTAATTTAGTCCAACTTTTCTTTTCACCTAAATTTGTATTTAGTGAAGGTGGAAAGTTAATATGGCAAGATGGAAAGTAAAAATTAGATTTTTATGGAGGTGGAAAGTTAATTGAATTATTGGGACTATTTGGTAAATTGATCATTTTGGGCCAGATTTTCTTTTTGGGCCAAATGGGCCTTTTGGGCCTAACAAAATTCTTCTTTAGAGTAGAAGGATCCAAAGATGACATTCATTAGAGTCAAAGAAAATATGCAATTGATATTTTGTCAAAAGTTAGATTTGAGAATTACAAAATAATGAAAACTCTTATGGTTTAGAATCTATAGTTATCAGATGATCCTGAGATTGTTGATTCTGAAGAAGTAGTAGATCCATCTACTTATTTACGATTCATTTATGAATTACTTTATCCAACCAACAGTTTGTCTTATTTATACTATAAAGCACATCAATTGATCCCATTTTTTACCAATCCTTTGATGGTAAACAGTAAAACTATGCATCACATTTTCTGATATGTGAAGAGACATCAATGTTTTGGTCTCTTTTTCTTTGCATCTTGAGAGATAAAACTATCTAGTTTTGTGATCCTAGCTAGAGTCGTGTTAATTCCAGAAAATCCACATGTTATTGTGTTCACCTTGGGAGTTCATTGGTCTACTGAAAATCCATGAAACATCTAATTATTTCTCAAAGTTTTTCTGAGTTAGAATATCAAGCCATGGCCTCTCTCACCTAAAAAATTTAATTACTCATTTATGTTCTTGATGATTTGGAAGTCTCTCACACTATGCATGTTTTAATTTTTTGTGACAATAAATTAGCTATAAACATACTTGAGAATCTAGTATTTCATTAGCATACCAAATATATTATAATATATTATCATTTGATTCACCAATGCACCATTAATAGTCTTGTTAAACTCTTCCATGGGCTAGCCAAGTCCCAACTTGTTAATATTGTTACCATAAGATTATCCACCTCTATGCCAGAAGAAGATCAGATGTCATCGAAGGAGATAGAGCTTACAGAGAAGAATTTAAAAAATTTGGACCATTAGTTTCTTGTTTGGTCTAGCATTGTTGGGTTAAACGGATGAAACTAGGCTCATAAAATAATATATAGAAGATAGTTCACATGCCATTTAAAGGCTCACATGGGAGGCACCTCCCTCACAATAATCATGAGGAGGATGTGATGCCGCTGAAGATCCCAATAATGACATCAATGAATAGTAGCACATAATCTTATGCTGATTGTGGACACGTTAGCATGCCAAGTTAGTGTCACCATGCCAAGAGTTTTTAGAGCTATTTTTTTTCTTCTTATTTTTACTTGTCTTTTAGTAAATTGGAAAGAGGATCCATTAGATTTCTTTTTACTAATTACATATATGATAAGTTATAAATCATTAATTAATTTACCTTCAGATTCGTGGCTTACTTCCGTATTTGTGATAGGGTCCTTGTTGTTTTAGAATTTTGTATAGGGTCTCTACTCTATAATAAAATAGGGTCTGAAGTCCCTTAGTGATGTCACGAATCCTTTTATGATTTTTTTGTCATGGAATTGACCAAAATACCCTTAACTAATAAAATTAAAAAAGTTCATCTTCTTCAACCTAGGGTCCCACTACGATGGACTCCTCCAGAACAAGGTCACGTATTCTTGATGGTGTCGGGTTACTGTGACAATGGCCTAAGGAGGAGGATCCTAGTGGGGGAGGAAAGCGAGAGAGTGTGAGTTTTCGCTATAGTCAAGTAATTCTTACATCCAACTCTTCTTCTTCCTCACTTTAACATCACCATTAAAGCTAGCTCGAGATTACTTCTTCTTTCACATTTTGACGGCTACCTATTACTTTGAATGCTTTTGGGATTTTTTCTAATTGGTCAAACAGAACAAAAAATGTCATACCAATATCACATGAGATCATAAAAATTTATTGAATAATATTTATAATATATGAATTGACTTCTTATATGGAATCTTAATTAAATAAAAATATATTTTATTAAAAAAACAAAGCCCAACTAAAAATGCTATATTGACCCACATTCAAAATTAACCAAAATCAGATTTGGTTAAACCAAAAAATTAATTAAATTTTTTTCAATTTCAATCAAAATAACCCAAGTATAAATAGTCTCAAAAAATTGAAAAATTATGATTTTGTCCCTTGTATAATTCTCCTTTTTCTCTTTCTCTCTCTCTCCTTGAAGATGAAGTCAAAGGAGCTGTCAGCCACCACCTACGATAGCTTACTAATGGTGACGAATCAGCAGTTGCCACTGGTCACTTACCATGAGCCATAGCCTTCCAAACACTCGGTACTAGCTATGTGTGCCATCGTGTTGTTGCTCGTCTTTGCCATCCATTTCTCTCTACGTTTGATTTTCTGAGTTGCAAAGCTTGTTCTTGTAATTCTAGTAATATCAACGTGTGAAATTGGAATCCACACGTCGAGAACACTTAAGAAATTGACCAGAGTTGATTATTAGGGGTAGAATCCCAAATTTGGCCAGATTGATTGAGAAATTGATTAGGAAAAATCTCTCGCTTTAAGGTTTTCTCGAATCGGAGACATCGGCAAAATTTAGATTAATCCTAAGAGTTTTGTGTGTTTGTAGCACAAGGACGTGACATACACGATGCCACATCAATCGCAAAAATTTCAATTTAGTACCAACATTTTTGCACATGCATAAAAAAGTACAATTCTTTTACACGGGTGAAATTCAAAGTTCAATTTAGTATTTAATCTATTTATTTAATTACTTTTTAAGGATGATAGAATACAATGTTAAGATTTCAATTAAACACAACTTTTAGATCAAATAAACACAAATAAACTTTATCCTAAAGATTAGACAAAGACTACAATAATACTTAACCTCTCTTTAATTCTAATTGAAGGATTATCTTACGTAAATAACATATAATTACGCATTAATTCTCATATAATTAATGAAAAAATTCATTAATAAATAATAAAATTTACTTATTGTAGTGTGCTTTCACAAAATTATTATAAAAATATGGGAAATGAATCTATAGGTACCCTGTGGTATCCAAAAATATCACTTTAGTACCCTGTGGTAGAGAACCCTTCATTCGAGTCATACCTCACTAATTTTCCATCACTTTGGTCCCAAAATTATGATACTACCCCTCCCTCAATCAGAACCTAAACAAATCCAATTCAACCCGACCGAACCCCGATCCAATTCAACCCAATAGGAAGTAGAAAATAGGATATAACTGGGATTGAGGGAGGGGTAGTATCGTAATTTTGGGACCAAAGTGATGAAAAATTGGTGAGGTATGACTCGAATGAAGGGTTCTTTACCATAGGGTACTAAAGTGATATTTTTGGATACCAGAGGGTACCTATAGATTCATTTCCCTAAAAATATTATCACCGATTGATTTACGATCATGAACGTACCAGATACGTGAACGATTTTCACAAATAACCTTGCTTCGCAAAATCTGAGACTCTCGGGACTGATACGAAATTTGTGCCTTTTCGGTGAGGATTAGGGGGAAAAATTCTAGTTTTAATTCAGCCAAAAATTTTCTTTTGTATGGAAATCTAGCCACTGACTAGACATCACGTGGCATACAATGCATTTGCCATATGGCATACAATGTGTTCGCCACGTGGCAAACTACCCAATAGCTTTCTCATATGGTGCCACATGGCAATATTACTCCCTAGCTTTGTCACGTGGTAGTCGATAACGTAGGCACCACGTATGAGTGTCAAATGGCTGTCACGTGGCACTTTGGACAAGCATGTCCATTGTCCATCACGTGGTTGCCATGCATTCGCCATGTGGGCATCTAGTGGTTCTCCACATGCCGGCCCAAAAGTCCAATGATATTTTGACCTAAATAAGCCCGGGCTCATTTTTGCACAATAATAATTACAAATTCGGCCTACAATAATTACCTTGCACTACCACAAATAGATCGATTTTGCAAAAGAATAAGTAAATTAAATAGACAGAGGTTGGTCGTGCTTGCTACCCTTTGCAATAGAACGTGTTTTTATTTTTTGGCGGGGAAATAATGTCACTTCATAAACTGCATTACATCCATAAGGACATAACGTACGATTGTTTCACGGAATAATATATTTATACCTTTAAAAGAATGAGACAGAGGAGGGTCATCCTCCGTAGGCCTGGCCTTTCCGTTGGGCGGTAAACTCGGCCCAATTTAACCAAATTGAATTAGCAATCAATTTTCTAAACTCGTATTTTTTTTCTCAGCCTGAATTTAGAAAATTGAAATTTTTTATAAATGAGACGGCTTATATAATTTCTATTCACGCGAATATAATAAATTAATAATTCTTCGATATTCCATAGTTAGTTCAGTAAAATATAACTATGTCATTACATGTTTAAATCTGGTAACATATTATATCTAATTTATTGTATATTTAAAAAATGAAAGGAGTTGTTGCTGATTAATTGATAATTACTAACTCTCGAAACAAAAATATGCGTATATAGTTTAAAAGGTTATCAAAAGAAGACACAAGTGGACACGGAAGATCCATAAAAAAAAATTATTGAATATTAGTGGTTTCTTGCTCATCTCCTTTGGAGCTGGAAATAGAACGAGGGAGACAGAATAGTTTCGGTCTGTTTACTTGGTTTGATTGTAGTTATTAGTTGGGCCAAATACGATTTTCTGTTTCCTGTAAGCCCAAGCCCTCTGAAATGTCCGCTCTAAAGTGCGATAAATAGAAAATAATGGATACTAGATCAACTCGTTATTATGTTGAAATTTTAATAATAAGTAGGTAAACTATTCACATTTATAAATTTACCATATCTACCTATTTTTTTCAATGTGATATTCTCTCCTATAAATATATCATTCGTTATTGATTAAATCTCAGCATCTGGCTTCGAATTCCAACAACTCAAGAACGATAAATTAATGTACAATCAAACTTTAGAATCATCCTTCTTCTCCAGGAGGATGGATTGCGTTCTAGCACAAATAGACTCCGTGCGGCCTTAACATGAAAAACTAGCAATGTTTAGTGCATAAAAAATTTTGGCAAGAAAAATATAAAGAATTAGATTTATGGGGCTATCTATGTCATTTGTCTTTTCCTTTGTTTCTTCCCTCCTCAATTACCTCTTTTTCTTTGGCATCGCTTCCTCTCCTCCGTCTTCCCTCTCACCTTTTTTCACTCTCTTCCATCTCTATTCTCATTTTTTTTTCTTTCTATTTTCTCTATTTTTCCCTTCTCTTCTACTTTCATTTTTTTACTAATCTAAATAAAATTGATGCCGACGATGACCAATACCGAAGAGGAAATATGCTACATATTAGTACTCGAAGCTAATGATGTTGGTAGAAGTACGACTCTGACATGACAGGTGATAAGCTCACTGGTGCGATCTTAACTCTAATCTCTACTTTTCTCTCCGAGTTTAGTGTATTTATGGTAATGACTTATTCCGATATCTAAATGACAAACTAAATTATATCAAAATGTCGTAGTGAGTTATATCAAAATAGCATAATGAATTATGATGATTGGTGAGGTCAGCAGTGAGATATCGACTTCGATATTTGCTTCTTTTCTTGGCTCGATATCTTCTCGACGACAACCTGTTACGACGTCTAACTATCATACTAAATTATATCTAAATGACAAACATATCATATTAACAAACATATATTATTATAGAATAATATCAATATTTCAACATAATATCATTATGACTAAAAGTGGTTGCATGCGGCACGAGAAGGGGGTGATGACGGGATTGCAATTTACGAATTTTTAGGATTTCATGTTTCGAGAGACTCTGGAGATGACTTGGGTGTGAAACAAACAGGATGAGATAAAACGATCGGATATTTGGATAGTTCAAAAGTCGTATATTTTTATTGGAATTTGGAATAAAATTTTTGAATAGCTGAATCCAGAAAAAATTTAAATTACATATTCGAATTTCAAATTTAGTATGTTTTACTCACTTCTTGTTCTAACAACTCAACATTTAATATTCATTCAAGTTTACTATGACCGGTTATTTTGGGGACAATGGAAACCTTGTCCCTAAATAGGGACTTAAATCTGGGTCATTAGATTAGAATATATTCTAAAAGATCTTAATCTAATGGTTATTAATGACCAGGGATATTTACAAATTTTGCCAAACCCAATTGATTTCTCAATAGTTAATGATTCTCTCTTTTTAGGCAAAATATCATTTAATCCTCCTTTTATAGGAAATTTTAAAATTCGAATTCTTTAATTAGTTATAGCAAAAAGGAATTAACCCACGTTCTCCCAAAAAAACCTACCTTCCCTCTATTAATCGAAAACTATTCATTTTTAAAGAAACCAAATATAAAAAAAACCTCCACTTGCCATATTCTGCAAAAATGAAACAAAACATAAAAAAAAATAAAGAACGAAGCCTCTCCTCATCTTTCTCTCCATCGAACCCATTCCAGCCTCCTCTTCCCGTCGAACCTGTTACCGTCATACCCATTTCAGTCGCCCTAAACCCTAAACCCACTCGACCTGCCTCTCCTTGTCGAAGCACATCCACCCTCCGAAGCCCGTTGAAGTACCACAACCCAATAATTGATAACATGGAACCAGTAATGTAAGACTTTGTACCAGTAATATTAGACTTTGAACCAGTAATGTATGACTTTGAACCGGTGATGTAGGACTTTGAACCAGTAATATATGACCTTAAACTAGTAATGCAAGACTTTGAACCAATATTGTATGACCTTGAACCAGTAATGTATGACCTTAAACTAGTAATATAGGAATGTGAACCAATAATCTGGAAGGTTTAACCAATAATTTACAACATGGAACCAGTAATGTAAGACTTTGTACCAGTAATGTTGGACTTTGAACCGATAATGTATGACTTTGAATCGATGATGTAGGACTTTGAACTTGTAATGTATGACCTTAAACCGGTAATGTAGGACTCTGAACCAATATTGTAGGACCTTAAACCAGTAATGTATGACCTTAAACCAGTAATGTAGGAATGTGAACCAATAATCTAGAAGGTTGAACCAATAATTTATAACATAGAACGAGTAATGTAAGATTTTATACCAGTAATGTTGGACTTTGAACTACTAATATATGACTTTGAACCGGTGATGTAGGACTTGGAAGAAGTCAGAAACATCAAAATGAGTGGAGGGAGCTTGCCTGATTTTTGTGGCTCGAAATAGGGTTTCGAAATATAAAGTGTACTTAATAAAGAGAGAATATAGGTTATCAATGTGATTTTGGCGAATTATGTGGAGTAGTTATGATTTAATCTTAATTAGGTGGGTGGTTATTAATGGAGAGAGAAATTACATCAGTTAGTAGATTTGGTTAATTGACTATATTAACATTGTCCCTAAATAGGGACAAACTAATTGTCCCTAGTATAACCGCTCCCTCCAAACTCTATGAGGCTCTGATAAAAAACATGCAATCATTAGTATCAGAAATAGATAGAGGTACAATCATACAAGTGCTAACATATGGGATACCATCTTAACTCAGAAGTTAAAATTGACAAAAAAAAAAATACAATCAAGCTTTAGAATCTTCCTGGTGATCGTCCAGCTTCCAAGATCCGTCATCCATTTGCACCATACCCTTGTTCTTGAGGACCCTCCAGGAGACAGGCACAAGGTATTCCTCCTTGAGCCCATCCATGTTCTTATTAACCAAGCAAACGTCCCTACGGACCTCAAGCTTGAACCCACCTTTGGACCCCTGTGTCCCTGCTACCCCATGCAAGTATCCCTCCAAGTTGTGCCAACTGATAGGGCTCCCAGGGCTCTTGAGGTAGTGGGACTTCGTGGTGTCGATCCCAAGCTCCTCTCCAACGTCCAAGTACCCGATAAGCGGGTAATTCGGGACGATATCCATGGCGTTTCGGACCCGAAGGACGTGGACGTCCTCGTGGGTGGTGTAGAGCTGCTTGAATGTGGAGTCTCCAACCCTAGGGCTTGCGAAGACGAAGGCGGTGACCAGACAGGACTTGGCGTTTACGGTGGAGTTTAGTCTGTTGATTCCGTTGGTGACAATGTCCACTGCGGTTAAGGTGGCTAGAGCCCCTCCTAAGCTGTGGCCAGTCACCGTTATGCTCGTCTCTTCGTTCTTGTATAGCTCCAGCAGTCTCTTTACTTCGTTGATCACCTTTGAAAAATGATAATCCAATTCACTAAAATATATTTTAACTTTTTCGCAATCATATACAATTTTTCAAAATTTACAAGTAAACTTTCATGATTATATAAACTATAACAATTTGTAGTTTTAGAAAATAAATTTAAAAATATATATTAGCATATATAATATGTAAAATAATGAAAAATGCCATTTTTTTCAACTGAACCTCATAATGATATGAGATTCTTTTTATTTTCTGATTCACCTAGTATTAAAACGGTCCGACAGAAAAATGATCATGTATATTATAAATTAATTTTAAGTATTGCAATCTCAAATAATTATAAACATTATCTAATTTAATCACAGAATTACAATATACAATTATCTAGACCATAATTTAATATAATAAACTCAAAAAGAGAGTATTGTGTGTGTATGGCAATCAGTCTAGTCAGTTGAACCGTTAGTTAATGACCACCGATTGAACTAGCATCATGGTTTAGGTAGAAAATGATTTGGGTTTGGTCTTGAGTTACGATTCAACTGCTTGGATATTTCGTCGGTTAATAAACTATAATATAAGAAAAGCCAAAGCATAAGCATAAGCAAATTAAAGGGAATTCAAGATACAGTTACCTGGTCTCGAGCACTGCTTTTATTATAAGGCGAGCGTGGATCATCCGAAGTGTAAAGCGAGTACCAACCTTGGTGCACCTTAGGAACCTCATCATCAACCTTCCCAAGTATCTTGGAAGCGTCAACCAAAATAAACTGAAGGTCATTAACCCATTCCATTGCCTGAATTGTGCCTCTCCAAGCAACCACAACGTCCCTCCGCCCAAGCGCCGCCTTCCCCTCGTCGGTCACCACCGCGACATAACCCATCCAGTTCGACTCCTTGCTCCACGCCTCGTGCGAAAGGGACCTTATCACGAAGCCATCAGGGAGATCAATCGAGGACGTGGCGTAGAAAAACTTGGTCACCTTGTACTTGTAAGGGTTGCCCTTCTCCAAGCCTACCATGTTGAAGAAATCGTACATGGCGTACATGCTACTGCCCGCGTACTTTGAGAGCTTCTGCGAGTTGAAGGCGTCGTAGGTGGCCTGTGCCATGTTGCCATAGTGGAGGATGTATCGTCGGAGGTCGATCTGTAGAGGGTCCAATAGGCCTTTCCAGTTGTTCTCCCCACTTAGTTGCTTCCATTTCTTGGCTATGCTTCCATTTTGGTCTAACATTTCTTTGGTGTCCTTCTTCTTCTTGCTAAACCACATCTTGAAGATGTGGTTGTGTTGTTTTTGCATGATTTTGGAGAAGTTGAAGGGTTGTTTTCTTCTCTTTTTTCTTGGATTGGGGTGTTTTGAGATTGCTTGATTTGATCTGAAGGTGTTAGTAGGTCTCTTTCAACTTTGTATATGTGAAAATGTTGCTTCTATGTTGATTCATTGTGGTTCATATAGAGAGAGATGGAATTGCGAGGTCACGCTCCAAGAGATTTACTTTAATTCAATCTCATGATCATTTCTCATTAAATATTTTAATTTGAATGCTCGAACTCAGTAAAAACAATTAGTTTAAATATTTTTATTTGGATCAATCCTTTTCGTTAGTTTGATATCTCAAATTTTCCGCATTAAAAATTATAATTTGCCATCGAATGATTATGATCATGTAATTAGACTGGTGAATTATTGAGTGGACTTAAATCTAGCCATCGACGCCATCACAGGACTATACCCTATTGAGATTGTCACGACCCCGAAATAGACATGACAAATACTCATGACAAAAATATTTCGATCGATACCAATACCTTTATTACGAAATGATGGAATTCTTAAGTGTAAATAGAAAACAAACAAACTAAAATTTGAGTTGAATAAGACAACACAATTCTGATTTTAAAACAAAAGAAAATTTTCTGGATGATACATGCAGCTTTTCTCAATTATGACTTTTACTCTCGTCTTGACACCCCATCTTTAAACACGTAAGAAAATAATCGTGGTAAGTCATAAACTCAGTAAGTAACTCTACAACACTCCTCAACCAGCATATAAATATTACATAGCATTTTTAACATTCCATAATAATAGTCACAATTACGTAGCTCCGAGTCGGCACTCATTATGTCAGGATTCTCGTAGGATACAGATAAACACCTACTTTTCCTGCAAGGCATGCCCACTAGACAGAAAGGTATCCCCTCCATGAGTCCAGATAGTACATATATTCTCTGTCCACATGCTCACACATACTTGAGGTTATCCGATAGCTCCTTATACGATATGTGCAAACTACAAGGTCCACTTGGTATGGGACAATCCTGTATGTTATCCAATCACATATCGAAAATCAACAATCCAAAATTAATAATCCAGAATTAAACAACCTAGAATTCAACAATCTAAAATCAATAATCCAGAATTCAACAATCCAAATCAACAATCCGAGCAACAATCAATTACATACAAGGATAGAATTCACTTATCTCGAATAATTCTTAATTCTACATCCGTTAATAGGTAGGAATAAGTAGTAATTTATCAATTGCTCCCTGAATTAGTAAGAAGTACCAAAAAGAGTTATTAAAATTATGACACATATTAATTAAATTCACTCAATTCTTACATTCTCCTCCCCTTAAATGAAGTTTGTCCTCAAACTTACTTGTGTGGTGGAAGAGGTATGGGTACTTCTCCTTCATTTCTGAAATTAGCTCCCAGGTAGCTTCTCTCTCAGTATGGTTCTTCTGTTGTACCTTGACATATTCAATCACCCTCCTATATAGTTGTTGCAGTTTGGAGTCTACGATTTTCAGTAGAACTTCTTCATTACTCATATTTGGGATAACTTTTGTTGGAATTTCTTGCACCATTTGACCTTCTCTTGAAATGTACTTTTGCAACATGGACACATGGAACACATCGTGTATTCCTGCTAAAATTGGGGGTAGGGGCCAATCGATATGCCAATTTCTCTATTTGCTCGATAATGTCATATGGTGCAATAAATTTTGGACTAAGTTTTTCTTTCATCCCAAACTTACAAATAGCTTTGGTTGGGGAGACCTTCAAGAATACATGATCTCCAACCTGAAACTCTACTTCTCTATGACTTTGATCTTCTCTTTTCGATCTTATGATGCTTGTATTTGGCTCTTTATCACATGCACCTTCTTAGTTAAATCTTTAAATATTTATGGACCAGGAATTTCCTTCTCTTCTATCTCATTCTAGTTGATGGATGATCGATACTTCCTTCCATATAGAGCTTCGTAGGGAGCCATACTTATACTTGCCTGAAAACTGTTATTATATGCGAACTCTACCAAAAAAAGATATCCTTCCTAATTTCCCCTGATGTCTAAGACACAAGCTCTTAGTAGGTCATCTAGAGTTTGTATCATTCTTTTGGACTACCCATTAGTCTGTAGGTAGAAAGCAATACTAAATTATAATTTTTTTTCAAATGCCTTTTAAATGATAGTCCAAAATCTAGACAAAAATTGCTATCTCGATCAAAAGTGATGCTTAACAAGACCCCATGAAGTCGTACTATTTCTTTTTATATACAATTCTGCCATTTGCTTAATAATCATCTCCGTCTTATATGCTAAAAAGAATGTATTCTGGGTAAGTCGATCAACTACAACCCAAATAGCATCTTTTCCATGTGTATTCCTTGGATGTCTTGTCATAAAATCCATAGTGATCATTTTCTACATCCATTGTTGAATTTCTAATAATTGTAAGGAACCATCAGGTCATTGGTACTATGACCAATTGACAAATCATGTAGCTTGCCACATAGTCAACTATCTCATTTTTATCTCTGACCACGAGAAGTTAAAGGTGGCCTCATTTCAGGTGTCCATTGTACTAGCAAGGTAGGCGATCATACCATTTTGTCAAGTTTTCTTACTTCGAGAATAGAGATTATGTGGTAAGGAGGTTTCAATAGCTTCACCTTAAAAAATGAATTCTTCTTGCCTGGGAGGTCGGAAGATCATTGCTCTTCTTTTACAATCGATAGATGCACAATAATTTGCCAACCAATCCATCTCTAGGATAATATCAAAGTCAAGTATTCTCATGGTCATAATCACATCCTTGGTCTACCATTATAGTTTTTCATGGAGGTGTCCTTACTTCCATTTTCTTGCCATAGTTACTCCGATTTAACTTATGTCTTCATACAAAGTGCTTAACAATAAATGAATACGTAGCTCTTGAATCAAATAAGGTATTTGTAAAAATGTTAGCTACTAAAATAAAATAACTATTAAAGAAATTTTACCTATCAACACGTCTCCCTTCTGCCTTGCATCTTGTTGAGTAAATGCATAAGCTCAAACTTTGGGTCTAGGTGTTAGTGGGGGCATGTGTGGCAGGGTTTGTCTGTACTTGAAGTTATGGTAGATGTCCCATCTTTCTACATTTGAAACATGCTCTAGTAGTTCACCTATACTACTCCTCCGAGTGCCCAGTGTGCTTACACTTGAAACACCATAAGTTAGAGTTCTTATTACTCCCACTAGTCCCTGAGGATGGGTTATAAGGTTGCTTTGTCAGTTATGCTACTTAACTTAAACTTAGTTTCCTCTTAGCTAGTTCTTTATCCTTCCTTCAGCACAGGTTTTGCTTCATTATAAATGCCCTTTCAAGCACATCCTTGTAAGTGGAGAGTAAAAGAGGTACAACATAGTCCCTAATTTCTTCAGTAAGCCCATCCTTAAATTTTTGGACTCGAGTATCCTCATTCATATAAGTAGTAGACTTAAAGAGGTATGTGAACTCTTGGTCATATTTTGTCACTATCTTATCACCCTACACCAACTGATCAAACTCACGTGCCATCTCTCTCCATTAGGGAGTAGGGATAAAATGTTTTCTAGAGTCTTTTGGAAAGGCTTCTTACCTGTATGCCTCAATAGCCTCGTCACTCTCAGCTAGTAATCACTACGTACTAGCTACTGAGTTTCCAATCATCGCAAGACATCACTAGTCAGCACATAAGTAGCAAACTTTACCTTCTTAGCTTGTGAGGTCTGGGCAATCTAAAATACCTTCTCTATCTCTATCACCCAGTCCTCTACTTATATAGGTTCCTCGATACCATCAAAGTTAGATAGCTTGACTGGTTAAAATTCATGGTATCTAGAAGGCACTGACTAAGGTTGCTACAATACCACTAGTTTAGGAATTGTTGCTTGTTGTTGGTGTTGCTGCTGCTGCTGAACTAGTAAACTTAGAATTTGTAGCAATATTATTAGTGTTCTTCCTCTGTGCATGCATCAGTAGAGGCTAAGTCACCAGATTCACGAGGTTTGCAGCTACATCTTGAGTGCTAGTTGGTGATACATGCGTAATCCTGACAACAAGAGGCGACAATCTTAATAAACTTACTGTTGGATTTCCAACTTTCCCAAAACTAGCTTGTCTTGAACCTGCTTGCTTTGAAACTTGCCTCGTAGATGTATTACTCCTTGTCTAAGGTGCCATGAGTCCTTACCTAATATATCTGATTAATACTAACTTATTAGGTCATACAATTCATGAATGATCACGTACCCTAAGTATATTTGTTTGCAACCGATGACATTCATTGCATGAACTATGCTAGAAATACAACACAATTATGATAAACATTAATATAAATCTTCCAATTAGAATTTTATTCAACCTCCTAATCAGCAAATTATATCATAATCACAACAACACTCCATTCCAATCTAGTTAATAAGCAAACCATGTCATAGTCACACCATCACTCCATCCACTATAAATTACTCTGATCACACTATTTATCGAGATCACTTAATCAATACTTGAGCCACAATCGTACATAAAAGGACCATAATTGTAAGTTTTTCAGTGTGGAAACATGCCTAAATAACTCAAAAGTTCAAGAAAAGTTAAAAAAATTATTCGAAATCTTAAAAATAATGACAGAAAACTTTAAATGGCTGTAACTTTCTAATAGTTATGAATTTGACCCCAAAACTCAATTGTTCTGGCACATGTGTAGATCTTGAAATTCCCTTTCCGAAAAAGTATTATATTAGCAAATTGGATAAACAAGTCAAAAGTTCTATTAAAAGTTTTAGGTAGTTTTGATGCAAAAGGATTTGCACCCCCTCATTTACTACTAACAATTTTACTGTTTAGGCAGTGGTTTTTGACTATTTAACTCCCTCTTTCTCCAAAATGGCATAAAATTATTTAGATACACATAACTTTCTGCAAAAAATAATCTAATCTCCAATACTTCTCAGGATCGCTCGAATGCATGCAGATGTGAAAATGGATGGTTCTGATTTTTTTTAAAAAATGCTCTCATACCATAAATTGTTATGACTCAGAAATAGACATGACAAATACTCAAGACAAAAATATCTTGATCGGTACCAATACCTTTATTACAAAATGATGAAATTCTTAAGAGTAAATAGAAAATAGACAAATTAAATTTTTGTTGAATAAGATAACACAGTTTTGATTTTAAAACAAAAGAAAGTTTCTAGATAATACGTACAACTCTCCTCAATTATGACATTTACTCTCGTCTCGACACCCTGTATTTGTAAATACATAAGAAAATAATCATGGTGAGTCATAAACTTAGTAAGGAACTCTAGAACACTTCACAACCAGCATCTAAATATAATATAGCATTCTTAATATTCCATAGTAGCAGTCACAATTACGGAGATTTGGAGTCCATACACATCATGTCGGAATTCTCGTAGGGTATAGATAAATACCCATCGTTCCTACAAGGTAGGCCTACTAGATAGAAAGGTATCTCCTCTATGAATCTAGATAGTCCACACACTCTGTGTCCACTTGATCACATATATCTTAGGTTACCTGATAACCTCTCTTATGCAATATGTGCGAACTACATGGTCCACTTAGTATGGGATCATCCCACATGTTATCCGATCACATATGCAAAATCAACAATCTGAAATTAATAGACTAGAACTCAACAATCCAGAATTCAACAATCCAAAATCAACAATCCAGAAATTAACAATCAGAAATCAATAATCTAAAACAACAATCAATTACATACAAGGACACAATTCATTTATCTCAAATAGTTCTTAATCCATGTCCCTTAAACTCGCCCCCTTTTGCTTACGAAAGCTTAAACAGAATCAAGTTAATCTCTAAAGGTCACATCTAATCAAATAGCCAAAGGGCCGAGACCTACACTACAAACTTCAAATTCATGCCTTGATCTTCTGAGAGTTCTGGATTAACAAGGTCGTCCTTCTCACCTTTGAGAATAATATTTGTGAGTTTTTCTTTGATGTGAACAAATCTGAATGAAAGGACGAAAAGGTAGAATCTTACCCCTAAGTTCTAGTACGATCGTTCTTCTTTCATTTGCTCTTCCTTCGTCCTTTTCAGTTTGGCTGGCCTCTTCTTCTTCGCACATAGGAGAATTTCGTGAGTCTTTAGGTTTAGGAATAAGAGATGGCCACTTAATACTTTAAACCCTAGTTTTTCCTAAACAGGTAGGGTTAAGCGGCAATTTACCAATTACTCCCTAAATTAGTGGGGAATATCAAAAAGAATTATTAAAATTCTGACACGTATCAATTAAATTTACTCAATTCTTATAGGAATATCACGCCAAGGGAGGACTATACCCTATTGAGATGTTCTTTCCCCACTGGTATTATTTTCTAATAGATTTTATCGCGATTGAGTTTTGGTCACACTGACAATCATAACTTCAGATTATGCAAGAACTATTAACATTATAAAAATAATGTACCGCGAATGGTGAATTTTGAGTCATCAACTTTTAGTTAAGTACATCAAGCAGTCATCGAACTCAATCCATACTAGGAAACTTCAGAGCTATAATTTTGACACTATAAGCAACATGCATAACGCGTTAACCAAAAAGTTTTTTGGCTTTAAATGAGAGACGTTGAGTTAAGTTAGCACACTACTTTGCGTCTACACACACTTATTTAAATATTCTAAAAATAAAAAGAGTCGACGGACTCTTCTAGTCTCCCCGGTGTCCGTGGGTGACAACCTTTGATATTTATTAGAACTTTTTATCATTTAATAATTTCCTAACTTGGGTAATCGATTCATCCATATTCGGATAAAAGGATGTCAACAACAAACAAAGCGACATACATGGGGGCTCATTTGTTTCGAAATCGTAAACTTGCGTTAGATATGAACCACCAAAATCTTTAATGATAAGAAATTGCAGAGGACGTAACATTGAAATTGTGGCCTTTTAAGCCAAGTGAACGAACCTTTCCAATGTGTATTCTTAGCTTCGAAGAATGAGGCAATTTCGGGAAAAAGCAATTGCTTTATATCTCGCAGTTGATATATATCGGCAGCTTCCAACTATGCAAATAATATTACCATATTTGGCTCTAGCTATGTATATTTGGAAAATATTTTGCATATAAAATTATTATTTTATTGGCAATTAATTTAATAGAGAAAATTATCGTAGTTATGTAAGTAGTTGTGTTTAATCACGGGATTGTTATTGTGTAGTTATCATGTAGTCATTACCGCGATTAAACTAAACTTTACCACATGTGCTTTTTTTAGTCTAAATTAGTGGTTTTTACATGATAGATGCGTGCTGCTAGTAATAAGCGTAGATGGTCTCGCTGTTGTACATCCATATATTTCTTGTACATAGAATTTGTTACGAATTTGAATTTTGTTTGTTTTACGGATACGAGTACTTGATTAGGATCGGGCTATAGTCGAGGCAAGTGTTGGACACTTTCTCCGTAAGACGAGATTGCCCCGTATATTTCAGTGCGTACGGGCTAAGGCAATCGTCCCCAAGATACAACGACTATCGGGCGGTTCCAAGATCGCTGCACACGACTCTCAAACCTTTCGGGCGAACCCTTATATACCCGGAACTTTCGACTGACTATTTATGTGTAGAACGGAGGAAGAGAAGAAGTCGACAATGCTCAGAATGCTGTTGTCGCTGGGATGGAGATTATGGCAGGGGGACAGGCCTATTTATAGGCTGGAGGAGGCAGGGATCTGGGATGTCCGAAGGGACGCGTCCGATGACATTTCTGTCTAGAGGCCCTTCTGGATAAGCCTGTCTTCGTGTCCCTTCGGCTTTGCTCCAGACAGCCTTGTCCTGATCCACTCCGTCGCACCCCTTCGGGAGACAGCCTTATCCTGACCCGGTCCGCCATGTGTCGGCGAGCGTGCGAAGTGCCAAGTGCACCTCAATGCACCCAAGCACCCGCTCCCGGCCTCGAGCCCGTGTCCGGTCTCGGTCCCGCGCCCGTGCCCGTGCTCGTGCTCGGACGGTGCTAAAGCACCGTCCTCGCAGTCAACGGAAAGTCAACCAAAAGTCAACGGAAAGTCAACTGATGGTCAACCTAGGGAGTGGTCAACTTGTTGAGAGTCAAGGAAGGAAATCTCCTTATAAACTTGGAGAATTTCCTTGCTCTTAGCAATGTGGTACACACTTTCCCTTTCTTCCACTTTCCATAACTTAGCACTTTGGTTTTGGGCCTTGGGCCAACTTGGGCTTTATTCAATTTATTTTTTCCAACAAATTTCTCTCACTCTAACTAAGTTTTAAACATCTTTATTGTTATAGCAAGTGTTTATTAATATCCGTTTATTTATTTGAGTTAGACAAAAGTTAAAGTAGGCTCATTATTTTGTCAGTCTGAATTTGTATAACAATCTTTCATACATGATACAACTGAGTGTTGTGGCGGCAGATTTGTGGATCGACTAGTGTTGGATCACTGTTACGAAAATACAAAAATATTATTTGACGAACCACTTCCAAAAAATTTCCCTACAGTATTTCACGCAAAATATAAGAGTTTTCACGACCATTTTCTATTGTTTGGTGAGAGTGGAATGCGTTTTAATTCTCTCCAAAACGCTGGGTTTTGGGGTTGAATTTGGTTCTTGTGCTGTTCGAGACGCAACAGGGGAGTCCGATGTCTGATAGGAGCGCAGATGCTTCAGGTGCACAATCAGGCTTATAATTTTTTCATTCTCCGGCCCAAACAAAATACAACTAAATAATTCCAACAAAAGAAGCCCAATCGGCTTATATATCAATACATAAAATTAGTATTATGTTGATTTCTACATATATCAACATATCTTATGGATAAAAAAAATTTTGTATTTTTGAAATCAAGAGTTCTTAAATAAATTCGACTTTTACAACATGGACCATTGGCCGGGCAAAATGACATTGGAAACATGCGACTTGAGACTAATTCCCACCCCGAGAAAGCAAGCTCGGCACACGTTGCATACCCCATAGTTGCCCTTAATTAAGCCTCCTAGTTATGGCCAACACGCCTGTCTCAATGGATCTGCAATGTCCCGACCTAGAAGACCTTGTCAAGCGTTGTCGGGGAAGACCGGTTGATCCAACTTGCTTTTTCAATGACTATTGCTTAATTTCTCTTCACGTACTTCTATGTACTAATATTCCGTTGTAATCAATTTATATTCTAGTGTTCATCTTTACTGCAAAGAGACCACCTGGTATTTGTACAAACTGAATTTGGTGGGGATTAAAAATTAGGTATGGTATGAACCGGGTTGCTACGAAGATCGTAGTAGTGTGCGGTGGGGTTCGAGGCCTTGGTACTTTTTCTTCCTTGCGCCGTTGTAATAATAAAAAAGGATAAAACTAAATAACTTCTTTATTAATTCTTAAACCTTAGACATCGTAAGCATTATATAGCCAAACGATTAAAAGAATAGGAACATACCTAACAGGACTCAACTATCGAATAGGAACATACATACTAGGACTCAACTACTGAATTGGAAAACATAACTAATAACTAATAAGAATAGGAAATACTAGTAAAGATAAATAAACTCCTAATAAGACTAATACTAATACTTAACATCACTCCCGCCCTCTTGAGACATCTCGTCCTCGAGCTGGAATCTGTTGTGCAAGCTCACCCGACTCAGCGGTGTCATCCATTGCTCCTTCCTCGGCTTCGTAGTCACTGGTCACAATAATGTAGAAGAGGCGCTTGTTTTGATGGCCCTTCACAAACTTCTCATTGTAATTAAAGCATAGCGTTTTAGCCTTGCGATCCTCCATCTCCGAGTGTGTCTGACAGTGGACTAGCCCCGTCCACACATTTGCATCGTCAAAGTTTCCCAAACGTCGAGCAATGGTCTTGGTAATCGTTGGATTTACTTTAATTCTACTTTAAATTATATCTCTTGAATTATACTTTAAACTATATCTCTTGCTCAAATAATTATTTACTCTATTTGTTTGCGCAACAGTTATAGGATAGACTCTCTGTCGCCGAATTGGGTGTTAAATTGTCCCCAAAAAATTGCCAAATTTTTGTACTTTGATTATGTTCCTTAATGATAAGTAACTACTATTTGACCTTAAAAAAATAAAAGGACTTACAAGTCAAAATCACTAACTATTCAAAGATTTAGATTTAATTAAAAATATTTGGTTCAAGTCATACAAATGTAAAATATCATAGAAAGTCACTTTTAAAAAAGTTTGATAGTGCTTCATTATAAGTATCAAAAAATAATTAGAAACTTTTAAAATGGCAGAAAGTCTATGTTAAGATAATTGATTACAAAACATAAGTCAAAAATATATAGACATAGACCTGAAACTCAATGCATCGTATACAAAGTTACACAAGCAAAAATGAAGGGTGATCGAGGAAAGGCAAAAACTAGCGATTAGATGAGAGTTCTCACGAGATAAAATACTATTATAAATAACAAAATCATGTTAAAGATGTAACTTTGTGGACATTTAAATGCATAAAAATACTCAAATGATAACCAAGGTCAAAAAATTCTTTTGATATAAAATTTTCGCCTACAACCACAAAAAGAGAATCACAATCCGTATGGATATCTGATTAACATGAGATGAACAAAAGACAACATAACAGAGAGGGCAAACTAGATGTTGACCCAAGAAACATTCAAACAGGAAGGTAACTAGGCAACATAGCAACCTATCCCAGAAAAGAACTATACTTAAATGCAGAAATATAATAGATAAAATAAGACATAACAAGGAAACATAAAAAAATAAGATAAGTTTCGACCATAGGAATAGTCTATGGAGATTGAACCATCTAGCCATCGTGTGTGGTAGACCCTAGGTAATGGGAACTTGTGCCACGACTAGGATTAGAGTGGAAGATGCGGGTTTTTTTTCTGTTTGGTACTACTATTCACCACAAATTACCAAAATGGTGCCCCATGCACGAAATTCCAATTTTGGTGTCTGGCCGAAATTTTTTCCGTCTATTGGACCAATAGACAGGTTTTCGACCCGTCTATACCAATAGACGGGTTTGTTTCCCGTTTAACGGTAGACGGGTCACAAACCCGTCAATTGGTTGGAGCCAGATTTTTTTTGGTCTATCGAACCAATAGACGGGTTTAAAACCCGTCTATTGGTTCGACAGATGAACACTTGAAGATGTTCACTTCAAGAAGATGAACACTTATTTTTTTTTGTCTATCGGGCCAATAGACGGGTTAACAATCCGTCTATTGTTCATTTTATTTTTTCAAGTCGTAGATCTCAAAAAGTTATGAAGATTCAAAAAAAAAATTTCTCGAATTGGACATCCGAGCACAAAGATATTGCCCTTCAAAGTTTTTTTAAAAATCTGTCAATTTGATTTTTTATTTTAAAAAAATGAAAAGAACATCTTTTGTAAATTTTTAAATTATTTTTTTTTAGAAAATAAGAGACAAGAAAAATTTTGAAAATTTAAAAAAGACTTTATTTTCATCTCTTATTTTGTATATCTTTTAAATTTTTAAAAAATTCAAATAATTAGAAAATTTTGAAATTTGAAATCAGAAAAAAAAATTTTGAAGAGTAATATCTTTGTACTCGGATGTCAGAATTTTTTTTAAATCTACATAACTTTTTGATATCTACGTCTTTAAAAAATAAAAAGTCCAATAAAAAAAATAAAAATTAGAAAATTTTGAAATTAGAAAAAAAACTTTGAAGAACAATATCTTTGTGCTCGGATGTCCAATTCGAGAAATTTTTTTTTTGAATCTTCATAACTTTTTGAGATCTACAACTTGAAAAAATAAAATGACCAATAGATGGATTTTTAACCCGTCTATTAGCCCGATAGACAAAAAAAACAAGTGTTCATCTTCTTCAAGTGAACATCTTCAAGTGTTCATCTGTCGAACCAATAGACGGGTTTTAAACCCGTCTATTGGTTCGATAGACCAAAAAAAATCTGGCTCCAACCAATAGACGGGTTTGTGACCCGTCTACCGTTAAACGGGAAACAAACCCGTCTATTGGTCCAATAGACGGAAATAATTTCGGCCAGACACCAAAATTGGAATTTCGTGCATGGGGCACCATTTTGATAATTTGTGGTGAATAGTAGCACCAAATAGAAAAAAAACCCGAAGATGCTTGGATAAAATGGGATGATTTGCTTAACAATAGTTCGATAGAGGCTCTCGAGAGGAGAGAAGCCTAAACCTTGAGGAGTAGCCGACATACTCTGACTTAGAGAGCGCTGCTACAGTCTACAACAATTAACTCCTTGCTTCTACAACTGAAGATGGTGAGGCTGAGACAAGATGTATGGTTTACAGTAAATTAAAAACTAGGATAGCGGTGAGAAAGAACCATGTGACCAAGCAAATAGGAACCTAGGACAGCCGTGGGAAAGGACCATGTGGCCAAGTAGACAATGAATCTCATTTGAAAAACTTCAATTTCGTTAGAGGTAACAAAGATCTGTTAGAATCTAGATGGGTGCGATGTGGAGGCATTGAGAGGCAAAAAAAATGTCTAGTAAAAAAAAGCAAATGAAGGAAAAGAGAGTGAGGGAGATGAATGATGGGTGGTGGTTGATGGTTAGAGTGAAAGGAGAAAAAAGGCTATAGAAGC
Source organism: Hypericum perforatum (assembly GCA_012979155.1). Lineage (NCBI taxonomy): Eukaryota > Viridiplantae > Streptophyta > Magnoliopsida > Malpighiales > Hypericaceae > Hypericum > Hypericum perforatum. The sequence goes on from SOPF01027778.1 coordinate 23,870, forward strand.
TGCAAATTTAGAGAAGGGCAGAATAGCCATAGTTTTGGAAAATGGAAAATTTCTCTCCGAGGGAGAGAATTTGGTAAAAAGAAGAGGGAAGAAAGAGAAAAAGAGGTATGTGCCCACATGTCACAGATATCTTTAGACTACACGCAGGGGAAGGGCGTATCTCCTCCCCGCTCCACGTGGCAACTCGCCATTAGACGAGTCACATATCTTGCTAACATGCGCAGTGCCCTCGCGTGTTAGCGGAAAGTTCCCTACCCCCGACTAGCGCTGATGTGGCCCTTTATGATTAGACCACGTTGACAAACCAGTCCAGTCAACTTTTTAAATAAAAAAATTTTAAAAAATAAAAAAATCTATTTTTTACATTTTACGTATTTTATTAGAATGAAATTTTTTTAATGTTTTAAATTTTTTAAAAGAATTCACTATGTGATTGTTATATGACTTCATGATTATTTTGAGAAGACTCGTCTATTATTTATGCAGTTTTCGAGCATCTCTTTTCCCTGTTTAATCCGATGTGGGAATCAATATATCAAAGAGAATGTTTATGCATAATCAAATTTGAACCTTGCTTTTCTAAAGGTAAAGTAATTGATGGGTTTTTGGCCCCTCAACTGAGTAATAAATCTTATTAACTACTTTTATTTATTTTGTGCCCCAACAAATATTATTACATTTATCATGATTTAACAACTGGTATTTTTTTATCGACAAAAATTATTATATTTTTCATGGTTGTAATTTGTGTTGATTTGATAATTTTTGTTAGTCTCGAATTATTGATACACATATTTTTATTTTTTTATAATTTAGTTTTAATTTCTCATGTACTATGTTTTTAACTTAATAAAAATTATATTTCACAAAATGAAAAAATTATGTAGTTTGAGATGACCTAAAACTCTTTCCCTAAAACTGTAAAATCCTAAACCCTTACCCCTAATCATAAACTTATATATCTTGAACCTTAAATTCTATTTAATTTGTAATTCCACGAATTTTTAATTTGAATTATTTATAAGTAATTTTTTTTTGAAAATTCTTATTTTGGTTGGTTCAAATTAAATTTTGCATTTTTTCAAGTTTCTTGAAATAATATTGGAGTTTAATACAGTTAGCTGAATTTTAAAAAAAATAGAGCTAAAAAAGCCTGATATAGACCAAGAGCACAACACTGTGACGAGGGCAAGAGTGTGGGCTGAAAACTGAGAGTAGGGACATCGTTGGACACGATACTATACCGGAATCAGGGGTACAGGTAGTCTTAGAGGTTAAGGCAAGGATCCAAAATAAGAATGGAAACAACTTTAATTACTGTAGGCAGTGTCTTAATCCACCATGTGACGCGTTTGGCTCCCTTCAAATTCTCATTTTCCACTCTATTTGAAAGCGCATGTATATGCATCACTCACCTTAATTCACATGCCACTTGTAATATTTGGCATTCACAAGCTGGTAGCAGATTGGCATTGAGAGATGAATAGGGAAGGACATTAATACCTTGGTCTAATTGGCAATCCTTTTTTGTTCTGTACCGCATCCTTAAACGCAAGGTGCAGGTTATCCTACATTTTTTTTAGGGATAAAACGCACAAATTATATTATAAAGGGCGTTACATAATGATACAAAAAGATCGCAAGTACAAGACAAGATAGCCAAGCAGAAATTGAAGCCGATCCAACGAGTGCAAGGAGGCATAGGACGGGGATGAAGGGCGATCGAAAAGGTACAAAGACCATCAATCGAGGCGAAAGCTGCCGAAACGAAGTTCGGTATGAAAACCTCAAGACAAAGTCGAGAGGGCAACTGAGTGTATACAAGATACACTCAGCAGAGAGCCAAGGTTGACATGAATCGACCGAGGCAAGGTTCTCCTCCCACACCCATTGGACAAACATCAGAATCCGAAAGGAACACTGAATCGGCAAAAGCCGAAATAAGCAACAGCAAAAGTAACAAAGCGAAGTTCCGACAAAGCCAACAAATAAACGAGGCCTGTAAAAAGAGACAACACAAAATAGCAAAACAACAGATGAGGATGGTTGGGTAGTCAGACGACCACTGCCTAGGCAAGGTCATCGAAAGCTCCAAGCAAGACTCCAGGCGAAGCGAAGTCGGCGGCGGCCCCAGGAGAGCGTGGGCCCACTAGCGGCGAGGCTTACCTTCTTATCAAACACCAAACCCTTTACAAGCTTTATGTCCTCCACACCCAGCTTCTTCACGATCATAAAGTCCCTAAGATCCACTAAATCCGGCTTTGTTGGGACAACAATAGAGAGAATCGAGTCCACCTCGTGAGGAGCCAACATCAAAGAGTAATGGCTCACGACCTTGTTGTTCATGCTCGCCGACTTCACAAGTGACTCCATATCGGTGAGCTCTAATGAGTGTCAAAAACACTCATTACTTATGTACATTTTAGTGCATGTTTAGCATTTTTATTCATTATTTTTACGAGTTTTTCTTTGTTTATGTCTTGTATATGTACATTTTGTACTTTTGTCGTGTTTTTTCATTTATTATGTTTTCTTGTTTTTTAGGAGCTATACGGACAATTATTTAAGGAGGCATGACCAAGACCTCGAGGAAGCAAGCAAGACGGACTCGACAAGGCAAAATGTTGCAAAAAATGGTTTAAACCGTAGCTACCCGTAGAGGGCGTCAGACTTGACCTCTTGCTACTCAAAAATTCATAACTTTCTCGTCCGACGTCGGATTGAGGCGCCGTCAGTGGCATTGGAAAGAAGACATCCGTAACTACAATGTATTAAAAGGGCGTCTTCCAGTTCGTCGTATAGGAGAGAAACATGCTTGATCCAATGTCATGGGTCAATTCTGTCCGAGTGGGCCAAACTTGATGGATAATTTTGGGCCCAAGATGAGCTTCTTGGCTCAAATTCGTGGCAGCCATTTTGGATGAGGATGGATGGAATATGAGTGGGAAACATTGAGATATTTTCTTGCCTAACTTTCCTTGACTTTTGTTATACTTTAGGCTAATGGCAAACATCTTTTGACAAAGTGGTTAGACTTAGTTGCCAAAGTATTTATCTCTCATCAATGCTTTGTGCTTTTTGGCTTGTAATAGAATTATTGAATAAATGAGAGAGAGAGAGAGGGCAGCCAAGGGGGCACACACTCACGTACCAAACCAAAAGAAGAAAAAGAGAAGGAAGGAAGGAAGGAAGAAAAAAAGCTAAGTCATAAACCAAGCTTATGCTTGGAATTTGTAACACTTTCTTATCCTTTTTATTCTTGTTTAACTTTGTTTGTAATATGTATGTTGATTGTGTTTATGTAATATATATATATATATATGTATGTTTGTTTAAACATGTGTTAGTAGTTCACTTAGTGGTGTGATGCCTTGAAAACTTAAGTTTTCTAATGGTTTAAAATGGGTAAAAATTAATAGGATCATGTATATGTTAAAGGACTTAATGACTAGTCTAATTTGATCACCTAGAACTTTGAAAATAATCAAGTCTTGAGATCGAAAGGAGAAAGACTTGATCGAACTTTTAACATGTTGATCCGTTGCCTCGTGAGATGAAAATCTTACTTGGTGATTGATTATCCAAAAGGGTGGAATATATAGTTGGTGTTTAGTTAAAATTATGTGACTCGTGGGGGCGAAAGCACATCGAGTTCATATAAAGATCAATTTAGACTAATCTAGCGCGAAAGCATAGATTAATTGCCTTGAAAGACCCGAATTGTGACACGTACTTAAAAACCCAACAAACCATCTAATTTACTTAAGTAATTTATGGTATCACACCATTTATTTTAAATTGATATATACCTTGTGTTCTTGTGTTTTATTTGTGTTCTTGCATGATTTAAATTGGTTTTGTTGTTGTTTTATGCATGTTAGTTTATTAAGCCACCTAAACCAAACCAAAGAAACAAAAGACATAAAATTCCTAAAGCTAAGTAAGTAAGCCGTGTAAGGCGCAACCTCATTCCTTGTGGATCGACAACCCTACTTCATAATCTATATTGCATCGGAGGTGTGTCAAAATGTGTCTCTCATCAATTGGCACTGTTACCAGGGAATTGAGTTTCGAAGCTAAAGCTTAGCTTACGAACTTGAGTTAGGAGTTTTTAGCTACTGCCACGTTCTGATTTGAATTGTTTGGCTACGTTAGATTCCGAATTTGTACAACTAAGCCAAGGTGGGATTGAGGGCTTTTGTGTCTTCTTTCCAACTCTGCTGAGTTTGCTCATTTTTGACTTAAGACGAAGAAATTATCGCATTTACAAGTCACAAAGGTCAAATCTGATGAGTCTTGCGAAAACTTGCACGAAAAAGTTTGGCCAGCTCGCATTTTATTTTTGTGGAGGTCTTTAAGTCCGAATTTTTTAAAACAAGTCAAGGTGAAGTTGTAGCTTGGGAAGTCTTCTTTTCAACGCCGCTGACCTCATCTATTTTCGAGTTTGGACGAAAAAGATATCATATTTTGAAGTTGTACGTACAAAATACAATTTTTGGACGAGTCTTGCCAAAACATAGAATACGATTAGCCTCGTATTTTCACTATTTGAATAGTGAAAATACAATCTAGGAAAAATTTCCTTAGTCAAAGTTGTAGCATTGGAAGTCTTCTTTCATTTGCCACTGACCTTGTCTAAATAGGAGATCGGAAGAAAAAGTTATAAATTTTCTAAGTTGCATGCCCAAAACGCGCTCAACCACCAATTTCCCTTTGGAAAGTAAAGTGGACATAGCACTCTTGGAAAGGACATTGCGATAATAAAAGTTTCAACAAGCGAGGTTAAATCAAGAAAGACATCAACAAGAGAGGATGAATCAACAAGAAGAACTGCAAGTGGAGGCACAAGGAGCTGGTGGTGCTCAAGCAGCTGCAGGAGCTCAACCACCGCAACAACCTTTAATGGATTACAATAAACCAACCTTAGAGGGGGCGCTTACCGGAGTGCGAAGGCAAGAAGTGGATGCTAATGAATTTGAACTTAAGCCAGCTGTCATACAAATGTTACTAAATTCCTCTCAATTTTATGGCTTACCCAATGAAGATCCTAATGATCACCTTGGGAACTTCATGGAGTTAGCAGATAATTTCAAATATAGAGGAATATCTGACAATGCCCTAAAGTTAAGGATGTTTCTTTTTACTTTAAGGGATAGGGCGAAGCTTTGGTATAAGCAATTAAAGAGAACTCCCATAACTACTTGAGAGGAATTAGCTAACGCTTTCTTGGAAGAGTATTTCCCATACTCAAAGACAAACAAACTCGTTAAGGAAATTCTCAATTTCCAACAATTTGAAGGCGAGTCTTTGAGTGAAGCTTGGGAAAGGTTCAAAGAATTACAACGAAGTTGCCCACACCACAACTTGACAGAAGAATGTTTGCTAAAAACTTTCTACTTTAGTCTAGGACCAACAACAATGGGAACAGTTGACGCTACCTCAAATGGAAATTTCCTGAGAAAAGGTAGGGAAGAAGCCCTCTTTATCTTAAAAGAATTGGTAGCAACAAACCGGTTAAGGGCTAGTGAGAGAAAGAAGCAACCTATGAGGGAGGTTAGAGAGCTTAGAGATCCACAGGAGCACAGGGGGATGCTTGAGCTAGATAGTCAATCGTCTTTTCAAGCTCAGTTGGATGCAATGGCAAAGCAAATGCGTGAAATAAAATTAAACAAAGTCGATGCCATGGCAATACAACAAAGCTGTAAAGCTTGTGGAAATATTGGCCACGACTTTAATCAATGTGCAATGCTAAACCAACCTAGGGAGCAAGCTAATTTTGTTAGTGGGCAAGGGCAAGGAGCAAACCGGATGGGGAACAACCCCTATTCATCAACTTACAATCCAGGGTGGAGAAATCACCCTAACTTCTCATGAAAAAGAGAAAATAATGATAATAACTTAGCTATTGTTACTGACAAAGGACTTTCTTTACGGGTCCCACAACAAGGACCACCTACTGGTTTTCAACCACGATGTTACTTAGGGGAAAGATTGGAGGCGATTGAAGAGAGGTTCACCAAAATTGAGAAGTTCATTCAAGAAAGTGGAGGATCTTTGATCTACCAAAGTCAAATTTTGGCAGCCTTAGCTAGTCAAGAAGCTAGGCAAAACAACTTAGAGCAATTCCTAAAGGGGCAAGCTACTGCAATACGTAACGTAGAAGTACAACTAGGAGAACTTGCAAAGGCAAATGCTACTAGAGCACCAGGCTCTCTTCCCAGTTCTACAGAGGAAAACCCTAGAGGCAATATAAATACTATCTTCTTGAGGAGTGGCAAGGAATTGGCTTCCAAAGTTGTTAAAGACAAGGGTAAGGAAAATGAGAAGGAGATTCCCACCAAAGACAATAGGGAAAATATAGTTGAGAAAGAAAAATCTCCGCACGTTGAAATAGATATGGCGGAGGAAGAAGTTTATGTACCACCACCACCAATGATTCTCGTTCTTCCTTTTCCAAATAGGGTAAAGAAGAAGTCAGGGATGGATGACAAATTTCTCTGATTCATGGAGAAAATGAAGAATGTGCAGATTCGTGTCTCTTTTCTAGAGATGCTAGACCAAGTGCCACACTATACTAAGTTTCTGAAGGAACTTGTCACAAAGAAGAGGAAGTGGGATGATGGAGAAACTATTGCCCTCACGGAAAATTGTAGCTCCTTACTCTCTAAAAGTCTTCTGACAAAACTTAACGATCCTGGGAGTTTTACTATTCCCAGCTTCATTGGTGACATTGAGTTTCCTAGCTGTTTATGTGATTTAGGTGCAAGTATCAACTTGATGCCTTTATCTATATTTAGGGAACTTGGTTTGTGTGAAGTTAAACCAACCACTATGCTTCTGCAGTTAGCAGACCAAATAATCAAGAAACCTTTCGGTGTAGTTGAGGATGTCCTGGTTAAGATTGACAAGTTCATCTTTCCAGTTGACTTTGTTGTGCTTGATTTTCCAGAGGACAAGAAATGTCCATTGATTTTAGGAAGACCATTCCTCAACACAGCACATGCTTTGGTAGACTTGCATAATGGTAGATTAGTTCTCATAATTGGAGAAGATGAGGTTGAGTTTAAAATGAGCAATTTGATGCGACATCCTCAAGAGGAGGAGACGTGCATGAAGATTGATGTGATCGAAGATTGTATCCTTGAGTTCTGTAAGGAGAACATTTCAAAAATCGAGGATACAGAGGAAATTTAGGTAGAAGATGAGGAAATTGAGGAAGTTAAGAAGGATGAAGTCGACAAGAATGGTCTACTTGAGGAGTTAGAAATATATTTAAAATATCAAACTCCACCCTCAATAGTGAAAGCTCCATCCTTGGAGTTGAAAGAGTTGCCCTCGCATCTAAGATATGCATTTCTTATAGATGGAGGGAGGTTACCAATCATAATTTCAAACAAGCTCTCCAAGGATGAAGAGGATAAAGTGCTCACAATAGTAAACAAATGAATAAAAGCCATTGCTTGGAAAATATCTGACATCAAGGGTATAAGCCCTGAAATTGTGATGCATCATATCCACATGGAGGAAGGAGCGAGGCCAAGGGTAGACCGATAAAGAAGATTGAATCCTAACATGAAGGAGGTTGTAAAGAAGGAGGTGGTCAAACTCCTAGAAGCCGGAATAATTTATCCAATCTTGGATAGTGAGTGGGTAAGCCCAATTCATTGTGTTCCGAAGAAAGGGGGAATGACAGTGATAATTAATGATGAGGGTGAGCTCATTCCAACATGGACTATTACCGGTTAGAAGGTGTGCATTGATTATTGAAAGTTAAATGACGTCACTAGGAAAGATCATTTTCCTCTTCCTTTCATTGATCAAATGTTAGAGAAGATAGCGGGGTATTCTTACCATTGCTTTCTGGATGGGTACTCAGGGTACAACCAGATTGCAATTTATCCTAGAGACCAAGAGAAGACATCATTCACATGCCCTTTTGGTATTTTTGTATATCGCAGAATGTCTTTTGGATTACGTTGTGCACCAGCAACATTTCAACGTTGCATGGAAGCTATCTTCTGGGAAATGAATGAGAAAATCATGGAGGTTTTCATGGATGACTTCTCTGTTTTTGGAAACTCATTTGATCACTGTTTGGACAACCTAGATAAGGTTTTGGAGAGATGCGAGGAAAAGAATCTTGTGCTCAACTGGGAGAAATGCCATTTTATGGTAGATGAAGAAATAGTTCTTGGGCACAAGATCTCTAAAGTTGGAATGGAAGTTGATAGAGCCAAGACTGAGGCGAAGAGAAAATGGCAGCACCAACCACAGTGAGAGGAATTAGAGCCTTTCTAGGTCATGCTAGATTTTATCGAAGATTCATTAAGAATTTTTCTCTAAATGCAAAGCCTTTAACTAACCTATTGATGAAGGACATATCCTTCAATTTTGATGAGCAATGCCTTCAAGCATTCAATGCTCTAAAAAAGGCTCTCATCACTGCTCCGGTAATTTCATCACTGGATTGGAAGCTTCTATTTGAATTGATGTGCAATGCAAGTGATCTTGCTCTAGGTTGTGTTCTGGGACAGAAAAAAGAGGGAAAGCTACATGTCATCTACTATGCTAGTAGAGTATTGGCAGGGGCTCAACTCAATTATACAACTACGGAGAAAGAGATGTTTGCAGTAGTATACGCATGTGACAAATTTAAGTCGTACTTGCTAGGGTCAAAAGTGATAGTGTATACTGACCATGCTGCTTTGAAGTACTTGTTCTCAAAGCAAGATGCAAGACCTCGCTTGATGCGCTAGATTTTGTTACTCCAGGAATTCAATTTGTCCATCAAGGATAAGAAAGGTGCGGAGAATGTTGTAGCTGACCATCTTTCTCATTTAGAGAAAAGTGATGGTGTGGAAGTGAATGGAAAAATTCAGGAAGAGTTTTCAGATGAAACTCTAATGACACTGAATAGAGTACACGAACCATGCTACGCTGATTTTGCCAACTTTTTAGTTAGAGGAATCATTCCTAATGACTTGAGTTATTCCCAAAGAAAGAAATTTTTAAGGGATGTTCGAATGTTTATTTCGGATGATCCATATCTATTTAAGAGGTATAGTGATGGGGTGCTAAGGCGGTGCATTGCAGAATGGGAAGTAGCAAACATTTTAGAGCAATGCCATAACACTCCATACTCGGGTTATTATGGAGCTTCTAGGACTACTTCAAGGGTTTTTGAGTGCAGATTTTATTGGCCTTACATCTTTAAGGATGCATGTACCTATGTTGAGTAGTGTGATCGCTGCCAGAGAATAGGCAACATCTCCAAAAGGAATGAGATGCCTTTATCTGGAATTTTGGAGATAGAACTCTTTGATGTGTGGGGTTTGGATTTTATGGGACCATTTCCCACATCATACGGCAATACGTATATCTTGGTTGGAGTAGACTATGTTTCAAAGTGGGTAGAAGCTCTAGCGTCACCAACAAATGATGCAAGAGTAGTAATCCGCTTTCTAAAGAAACTCTTCTCAAGATTTGGAGTGCCAAGAGCAATTATCAACGATAGAGGATCACACTTTTGTAACAAACCATTTGAGATTCTGCTAAAAAGATATGGGGTGACGCACAAGGTAGCAACACCTTATCATCCCCAAACAAGTAGACAAGTGGAGCTCACCAATCGAGAGCTCAAGAAAATCTTGGAAAAGACAGTCGGAACTGCAAGAAAGGATTGGTCAAACAAGCTCGACGATGCCTTATAGGCATATCGTATGGCATTTCGAACTCCAATTGGAATATCGCCTTATCGGTTAGTTTATGGCAAAGCGTGCCATCTTCCTATAGAACTTGAGCATCGTTCATTTTGGGCCATCAAAGCCTTTAACTACGATTATAAAAAGGCAGAGGAACGAAGAATTCTCTAACTCTCTGAGTTGGAAGAAATTCGGGACCTAGCATTCGAGCGCTCACGACTCTACAAGGAACGGACCAAAAAGAGACATGATGCCTACATTATTCAAAAAGATTTCAAAGAGGGCCAACATGTTCTTCTCTATAACTCCCGGCTGAGACTCTTCCCTGAAAAGCTCAAATCCAAGTGGAACGGCCCTTACTTGATTGTCAAGGTGTTCCTTTTGGGGCACTAGATTTGCAAGATAGCATGGGAAAGGTCTTTAGAGTCAATGGACAAAGATGCAAAATTTACATGGGAGGAAGTGTTATTAACCAAGATGTAGAGATGCAATCGGTTAATATTTTTCAATTGATGAGAGGCACATTTTGACACGCCACCGATGCAATATAGATTATGAAGTAGGGTTAATGATCCACAAGAAATGAGGTTGCGCCTTATACGGCTTACTTACTTAGCTTTAGGAATTTTATGTCTTTTATTTCTTTGGTTTGGTTTAGGTGGCTTAACAAACTAACATGCATAAAACAACAACAAAACAATTTAAATCATGCAAGAACACAAATAAAACACAAGAACACAAGGTATATATCAATTTAAAATAAATGGTGTGATACCATAAATTACTTAAGTAAACTAGATGGTTTGTTGGGTTTTTAAGTACGTGTCACAATTCGGGTCTTTCAAGGCAACTAATCTATGCTTTCGCGCTAGATTAGTCTAAATTGATCTTTAGCTAAACTTATATGAACTCAATGTGCTTTCGCCCCCACGAGTCACATAATTTTAACTAAATACCAACTATATATTCCACCCTTTTGGATAATCAATCACTAAGTAAGATTTTCATCTCACGAGGCAACAGATCAACATGTTAAAAGTTCGATCAAGTCTTTCTCCTTTCGGTCTCAAGACTTGATTATTTTCAAAGTTCTAGGTGATCAAATTAGACTAGGCATTAAGTCCTTTAACATATACATGATCCTATTAATTTTTACTCATTTTAAACCATTAGAAAACTTAAGTTTTCAAGGCATCACACCACTAAGTAAACTACTCACACATGTTTAAACAAACATACACATATATATATATATTACATAAACGCAATCAACATACATATTACAAACAAAGATAAACAAGAATAAAAAGGATAAGAAAGTGTTACAAATTCCAAGCATAAGCTTGGTTTATGCCTTAGCTTTTTTTCTTCCTTCCTTCCTTCCTTCCTTCTCTTTTTCTTCTTTTGGTTTGGTACGTGAGTGTGTGCCCCCTTGGCTGCCCTCTCTCTCTCATTTATTCAATAATTCTATTACAAGCCAAAAAGCACAAAGCATTGATGAGAGATAAATACTTTGGCAACTAAGTCTAACCACTTTGTCAAAAGATGTTTGCCATTAGCCTAAAGTATAACAAAAGTCAAGGAAAGTTAGGCAAGAAAATATCTCAATGTTTCCCACTCATATTCCATCCATCCTCATCCAAAATGGCTGCCACGAATTTGAGCCAAGAAGCTCATCTTGGGCCCAAAATTATCCATCAAGTTTGGCCCACTCGGACAGAATTGACCCATGACATTGAATCAGACATTTTTCTCTCCTATTTGACGAACTGGAAGACGTTCTTTTGATATGTTGTAGCTACAGATGTCTTCTTTCCAATGCCACTGACGGCGTCTCAATCTGACGTCGGACGAGAAAGTTATGAATTTTTGAGTAGCAAGAGGTCAAGTCTCACACCCTCCACGGGTAGCTACGGTTTAAACCATTTTTTGCAACATTTTGCCTTGTCGAGTCCGTCTTGCTTGCTTCCTCGAGGTCTTGGTCGTGCCTCCTTAGATAATTGTCCGTAAAGCTCCTAAAAAACAAGAAAACATAATAAATGAACAAACATGACAAAAGTACAAAATATACATATACAAGATATAAACAAAGAAAAACTCGTAAAAACAATGAATAAAAACGCTAAACATGCACTAAAATGTACATAAGTAATGAGTGTTTTTGACACTCATCACACCCCCACACTTGAATCTTTGCTTGTCCCCAAGCAAAACTCAAATGTGGACACAGACAAAACAGAAATCATACAAAAACACATGAAACACATAATGAAGTAAAAACTTGGCAAGACTCGATCAAAACTTAACTTCCCTCAAAAACATCAACTTCTATTAAAATCCCATCATAAACCTAGTTAGTTCATTAATTCAAAGCACAAAACACTACGAACTAGTAGTCACCTCGACACTCTATTGTTTAAACAAGTGTTGACTCTATGTAAAAGACACTAGAATGTTAAACTCTCGAGGATAGTAAAGTGTATCACTCATATAATATGTATGGTCAACTTTCCTATCACTTGCATATTGGTCAATATCTCAAAGCATCCTACGTCCTACTCAGCGCTATCTAAAAGTTGCAATGGTTGTCAATGATCAGGGGGCTTTTTCATCGGGTTGTAATGGGGCTGAAGGTCAGGGTGAGGTAAAAATATATGGAAAGTGGCTAAACCACCCAATCCGAGGACTCACTACATAAACTAAGCAGTCACTCGTCTAATCTAAAATATCCTCACCAAGTATAATAAACGTATATTCCCCAATATCCCAATATACTAAGACCTAGAAGCTCAAGTTTTGCCTAAACTTATGCTTATTCAACTTCACATTCTTTTTCCATTCTTTTTCTTTTCTTTTTCTCTTTTCTTTTTCTTTTCTTTTTATTTTTCTTTGTTTATTTTCTATTTATTTATATAGTATATGTCACTGAATTTTGTGGGTTCATTTATAGCTGTGACTTTAAATGATATTGTATTTATCTGTTTACTCTTATGTTTATTTGCTTGTCTTTGCTTTTGATTACTTTCATGTTTGTGTTTTTAATTTTGTGTGTTATTCGTGTCTTTGTATGTGTGATTTAGACACCTTGAGGATAATGTGTCGTTCAAGTGTGGGGGAGGGTTCCTTATTAGAATCTTCCTTTCTTAGGTTGTTTAAGTTTAAATGTGGCATGAAATTTTCAAAAATTTGACCCCCCTCAAAAAATTTTAGTTTGTGTTAGAATTTTATCAAACTCTTAGTTAGGAATTTAATTCGAGCACAAAGCCTAGGAATTGGTAGAAACCTCATACTTGGTTGTTTAAACGAGTGGTTTTATTATATAGACTAGACTAGAGGGTTTACGAGTGAACCTTGTGAGCACTTGAGCCGACGGAAGAGACACCAGTCTCTATTTTTCATGAGGTGCATACTTGTGTTAATTAATTGAGGCATCCTACTAGTACTTATCATAGTCTAGGTTATGTGGAAGTTAGTGAGATAACGGGGAATTCTTTGATATTTGAGCCTAGAGCCTTAGAGCCAAAATCCCTTATTACCAATTGCATTAAACCCCTTGAGCCTAACCTTTTCTTGATTTTAGATAAGGAAGCTGATTACTAGCTAACTTTGAGCCTATTATCCACCATCTTCCATACCTTTGATCATCCGATTCGAGGACTTATAGTTTGCGCTTGTTGGGAATGTTTGTATTATGATTAGTTGGTATCTGAAATCAATTTGGGGTATATGTTGGGATTTTATTTTTATAGTTTGTGACCATGTTGAGAAGCCGAGTTTTGCCTAGACACGTGCATGAGTTATAATGTGTTGAATTTAAGAAAAAGAAGTAAAAAAGAAAAGAAAAAGAAAAGAGAAAAAGAAAAGAAAAAGAATGGAAAAAAAATGTGAAGTTGAATAAGCATAAGTTTAGGCAAAACTTAAGCTTCTAGGTCTTAGTATATTGGGATATTGGGGAATATACGTTTATTATATTTGGTGAGGATGTTTTAGATTAGACGAGTGACTGCTTAGTTCATGTAGTGAGTCCTCGGATTGGGTGGTTTAGCCATTTTCCATATATTTTTACCTCACCCTGACCTTCAGCCCTATTACAACCCGATGAAAAAGCCCCCCGATCATTGACAACCATTGCGACTTTTAGATAGCGCTGAGTAGGACGTAGGATGCTTTGAGATATTGACCAATATGCGAGTGATAGGAAAGTTTACCATACACATTATATGAGTGATACACTTTACTATCCTCAAGAGTTTAACCTTCTAGTGTCTTTTACATAGAGTCAACATTTGTTTAAACAATAGAGTGTCGAGGTGACTACTAGTTCATAGTATTTTGTGCTTTGAATTAATGAACTAACTAGGTTTATGATGGGATTTTAATAGAAGTTGATGTTTTTGAGGGAAGTTAAGTTTTGATCGAGTCTTGCCAAGTTTTTACTTTATTATGTGTTTCATGTGTTTTTGTATGATTTCTGTTTTGTCTGTGTCCACATTTGAGTTTTGCTTGGGGACAAGCAAAGATTCAAGTGTGGGGGTGTGATGAGTATCAAAAACACTCATTACTTATGTACATTTTAGTGCATGTTTAGCGTTTTTATTCATTGTTTTTACGAGTTTTTCTTTGTTTATGTCTTGTATATGTACATTTTGTACTTTTGTCGTGTTTGTTCATTTATTATGTTTTCTTGTTTTTTAGGAGCTTTACGGACAATTATCTAAGGAGGCACGACCAAGACCTCGAGGAAGCAAGCAAGACGGACTCGACAAGGCAAAATGTTGCAAAAAATGGTTTAAACCGTAGCTACCCGTGGAGGGCGTTAGACTTGACCTCTTGCTACTCAAAAATTCATAACTTTCTTGTCTGACGTCGGATTGAGGCGCCGTTAGTGGAATTGGAAAGAAAACATCTGTAGCTACAACGTATCAAAAGTGCGTCTTACAGTTCGTCGTATAGGAGAGAAAAATGCTTGATCCAATGTCATGGGTCAATTTTGTCTGAGTGGGCCAAACTTGATGGATAATTTTGGGCCTAAGATGAGCTTCTTGGCTCAAATTCGTGGCAGCCATTTTGGATGACGATGGATGGAATATGAGTGGGAAACATTGAGATATTTTCTTGCCTAACTTTCCTTGACTTTTGTTATACTTTAGGCTAATGGCAAACATCTTTTGGCAAAGTGGTTTGACTTAGTTGCCAAAGCATTTATCTCTCATCAATGCTTTGTCCTTTTTGGCTTGTAATAGAATTATTGAATAAATGAGAGAGAGAGAGGGCAGCCAAGGAGGCACACACTCACGTACCAAACCAAAAGAAGAAAAAGAGAAGGATTGAAGGAAGGAAGGAAGAAAAAAAGCTAAGGCATAAACCAAGCTTATGCTTGGAATTTGTAACACTTTCTTATTATTTTTATTCTTGTTTATTTTTGTTTGTAATATGTATGTTGATTGTGTTTATGTAATATATATATGTGTGTATGTTTGTTTAAACATGTGTGAGTAGTTTACTTAGTGGTGTGATGCCTTGAAAACTTAAGTTTTCTAATGGTTTAAAATGGGTAAAAATTAATAGGATCATGTATATGTTAAAGGACTTAATGCCTTATCTAATTTGATCACCTAGAACTTTGAAAATAATCAAGTCTTGAGACCGAAAGGAGAAAGACTTGATCAAAGTTTTAACATGTTGATCCGTTGCCTCGTGAGATGAAAATCTTACTTGGTGATTGATTATCCAAAAGGGTGGAATATATAGTTGGTGTTTAGTTAAAATTATGTGACTCGTGGGG
>SOPF01027779.1:0-62730 GCA_012979155.1 Hypericum perforatum
AAAATTAAAAACAAAAATCATTTTGTTCTTCAGTTCACACACGAGTGAGAGAAGTAGACACTAAAAAGTTGGGGGAAAAACGTAATTTTTTTAAAAAAAAGGTAGAAAAGGAAAATGCGGGAATTGACCTCTAGGGTTTATAACACTGAAATTGCGTCTTCCATCTATGGATTCTCCTCCTGAAGCTGCCAAACCCACCGTCGCCGCCGTTTCAGGCGGTTATGAACCGTCCGCCGCCACGTCGGACTCCCCTCCTGTGCATGTAAAAATGAAAACTTTACCAAGCTTCTGTCTTTTTTTTTATATTGAAGATGGGAAGACCCCATTCTCAATTTGTGATCTTTGTGCTTGTGTGTTGATGAATTTTGGGAAATGGGAGAATGTGGTTGATGGGTTATGGTCTAATTAGGGTTTATGTTATTGAAATGTTTGGGGTACTTGAGCTTGGGATGTTGGGAGATTGATAATAGTCGGTGTCGGTATTGGGGAGTTGAGAGGTTTGATGCACAGTCTGTTGTGGCTGTTTCGGGATTTCGTCTCACTTTTTGTGTTGTTTGGTAGCTGCAGGAATCCCCTTTTTCCAACTATGTCAGCAGTTTGTCTCCCATAAACTCTTTCAAAGTTTCGAATGCCATAACGGCGCAAGGTTTGCTTGGACTCAATTCTCCGTCTCTTGTGTTCACGTCTCCGCATCTGACACAGTCTCGGGCGACGAGTTTCCTGCAGAGGTACGAGACTTTGTTTGCTTTGAGTTGTAAAACAAATTCTGGCTTGGGGTTTGATTGTGGTCCTTTCAGGTCTTGTTTCCCACAAGTTTGTGAAAATGAGGACCAGCGTGGGGAGTTCTTTGATGCCTCGTGTGATGTGGATAAACCCAGTACCTCAACTCGGATCCCTCTGGTTGCTGATACTCACATGGATGCCAAAACCCCAAGCCGTGATGCACCGAGCAGTTCATCAGTATGCATCGATGAGTATCTGTCAGAGCCTTTGGAAGTGGAGTGTGCAAACTCTGTTAACTCGGCAAGCGTAAAACTGAAACAGGTTAACGACTCCCTGAAGTTGTCGGTAATCAATTCTTCTGACCCCAAAGAAGTTGTATCAGAAGATAATGAAGTACTGGAGATCGGAAAGGACGTTGAAAAATTGCAGATGTCTTGTAAGCAAGATGAAGAAGAACCTCGAGAACATCCAACATCAGAGATTAAGCAAGAAGAAGTCCAAAAGGAGCAAAATGATCCCCAGCTTTCAACTGACTTTCCTAGTGCTGGGGGTGACTCATTATATCATACTACAAGTAAAGAAGAATGTCAAATGGAAGGCCCCCAGGTAAGCTGGGTTCTTCTTCTTCCTTTTATTTTTGGTTTTTTTCCCCAGAAGGTGATGCAAACATATGTTTAGAATTTAGATGCATTTGTTGTGCTATTTTTTCTTTAAGCCATATGCAATTAGTAATTCTTACTGAAACCCTTTTATGTTAATCAGAAGCATGACGATACTAGTGAGGTGATGCCTGTAATTTCCACTGGGTCTGCTCAGAATGTGATGCAGCATGATCCTGAGGTACCGCAGGGCGCAGATTTCCTTAATTCCGTTCCAAACCTTCAACAGTAAATGTTGTTCTTAAGCATATATTCCTGAGTACAACATTTAGCTGCTAGAGCTTAAGTAAATCCTTTTACTTGCCACTGGCATTGCCTAGCCTCTTTAACACACATTTTAAGCTAATTATAAAAAATAAATTGTAGGCCTCTCATCTCCAACGAGGCTTGAGTAGACGCTGCCTTCAATTTGAAGAAGCGCTACCACCTTGTCTGGCCAAGAGGCCCTTGGTTATTTCCAGGCAGTCTGGCATCGGCTTGCATCTAAACAGTTTTACAAGGCATACGGAAACTGCAACCGTAGAAGGAGATCCTGGGTTGTGCAGTCAAATAATTGACAAAAGCGATGGTGGTTCAAGTTTTGCAAGTATGGTTGAGAATGCTCCAGTCAGTAATGGGGAGAGAACGGTGAAAGATGAAGCTAATGTTGCTGCCATTTCTGAACCATTTGGCAAGATTGAGACTCTAGATGTTATGCAGCCATTAGAGGCAACTCCTCTGAACAAAAGGAAGCCTAACTTGGACTTTACGAATAGCTTTGAGGGGTTTACTACCAAAAAGAAAAGGCAAGCTTGCATGCCAAACACTCATTTTTTTCTGCCCCGTCATCTCCTTGTGTATATGCTGACTGGATACACTTGATGTTACTTTTTAGGAAGAAAAGTTCGGATGCTGATTCTGATGGTTGTAAAAGGTGCAATTGCAAGAAAACAAAATGCTTAAAATTGTAAGGATTTTAACGATGTGTTTTTCTTTTTGTGTCAAAGTTTCATTGCTAGGAAATTATTGTTAAGTTTTTATATTTACCTTTTCCTGGCAGATACTGTGATTGTTTTGCTGCGGGCATCTACTGCGCTGATCCTTGTTCCTGCCAAGGTTGCTTCAATAGGCCTGAATACAGGGATACAGTTTTAGAGACACGCCATCAAATTGAATCTCGCAATCCACTTGCTTTTGCCCCCAAGATTGTGCAGGATGTAACCGAGTTTCCAGCCACCATTGGAGTACTAAAACTTCCTCTACAAGAGTTTAATGTGTTGTCTTTGATCGGAAATTAATCCTTGTACTTCTGTTTTTAGGAGGATAAGAGTCTGGTAGCAACATCCTCGGTTAGGCACAAAAGAGGATGTAATTGCAAGAAGTCTATGTGTTTGAAGAAATATTGTGAATGCTATCAGGTACCTAATATCTGTTTTGTCTGTTTCTGCCCATACTTTGTTAGGGCACTTTCCCTAATTTTTATTAACTTAATTTGCTATGCATTTTTTGCTCAAAAGTCTAATGTAGGGTGCTCCCATGAATGTCGATGCGAAGGGTGCAAAAATTGTTTTGGAAAAAAAGGAGGTTAGTTACTTATATAAGGTTTTTTTTTTTTTGCATCTTCATCATCTCAAAAGATCTGGAAGATTGTGGAAGCAAGAGCGAAAGATAATAATGCTCAACTGCTACATGTATGTGTGTATTGCATCATGTTTGTTGTAGTGGAGGATTGGATGATTAAACCAGATTCATGTTTGTGGAATTTTCTTTTTAACTGCAGAGTATGGTATGACCGATGATATAATAGGCCTAAGAGCAAGAGAGGGAATTTTAGAAGGCCCGGGTGATGATAAACTGGCCTTTGTAGCAACCGACAATGGTCTGTCTCAACTTGAACTCTATGATCAACACAGCATGACACCTGTGACACCATTTTTCCAGTATTCAGAGTAAGTTCATTCTCGTGTACTGCCTGTATCAGATTTTCCATGTTTCTTTGGCAATATGTTAACCGTCAAACCTGGTTTTTTGTTTCTTTTTCTTGTATTTTTTAGCCATGGGAAGGATGCTCCAAAACCCCGATTCGTTCGATTTGTCCCATCTCCAGAGTCTGATCCTTCTATGTTGCCACCTTATGCAAGAACCTTAAACTATCCTAGCAATGTATACAGCAATGATGTCAACCAGGAAACAAATAGGGAATTAGCTTCGCATTCCTCAGATCAACCGATGCACTACGACATTCAAATGATGAACTACTCACCTGGAAGCGAGGAGATAGCTAGCATAAGTGATTTTAGTCCTTCGCAAAATCCTTCCTTGCCATCAGCTTCATCAAAAATAAGAAGTTGGATCCCACTGTGTCCTGGAAGTGGTCGCTTGTTGCCCACTGGTCCCCTTTGGCGTATGTCACCAATCACACCTATGGCTCCCTCGAATGAGGTGAAGTATCAAGTACTGGACTCCAGCGGTGAGCTGAAAAACGTTATAGATGATGACACACCAGACATCTTGAAGGAATCTGCCCCATCTACATCTGTGAAAGTAACTTCTCCCAACAAAAAGCGAGTGTCTGCTCCTCATGGTAATCTCGGGGAGACCTCTTCGGTTGGCGTCAAGAGTGGACGCAAGTTCATATTGAAAGGAGTCCCATCCTTCCCATCGCTCACACCATGCACGGAGTCGAAGTCTTCGGCAGAAGAAAAATGCCAGTGACATCGGCATTTAAGGTGAGACATAGTCATGTGTTCTTCTCTTGTTACTTATCATGTCGAAAAGTTGCTCTATCGCGAACTAATCAGTTTTGATTGCTGCAGTTCTGCTTCCGCTGCAAATGGAGGCTGAGATAGTTCTTCAACATCCCAATTCGGATATGCAGATGGACTTCCGCCGGTCTTTACTTACGGAATGTTGCTGATACCATCTTTTCTCCTCCATTTCCTTCCTTCATCGGTCCATCAGATATTGCTTGTTGAACTAAATTCATGCTATATATGGTTGCCATTAACGACATCATTTTGAAGATAGATCGAAGCAAAAAAATGCATAAATCTTCTTGGGCTTTATTGTTCTGTTCTAGCCCTTTGGACCATTCTGAGATTTTGGGTTTGGGCCACCGGCCCGTGACACCGGCCCGTGAAAGGAAGTCACGTGCTAGCCTGTCCGGTTTTTACTGATTAGTTTAATCGTCAATTAGGGTACTTACGAATCCCTGGATTAACAACCCAATAGGTAACATTAATATTACCAATAATATAGAAGGGTGATTAGAGAGTCATACTTGGTTACAATTTAAAAAAAGAGAGAAGGTAACATACGTGAAAATTCGAAACTCGATCTTGCAATTCTAGCAACAAAGACGTGTAAAATTGGTATCCACACCCTGGGGACACTTCAGGGAGTCAACTGGAGTTGTTAATCGGCGTTGAAAACGTCGTATTTGATCGGACAAAAATGAACAAAAATGGATCGAATCGGTCGGAGGTGACCCAAATGGGAAAATTGAACAATGTTGGACTCGAATAAACTTTTTTAAACTACAGGGACTTAGCTGGAAACGGGTCAAACCACAGGTACTAAAGTGGACTTTTCCCTTTTGATTACGCTGAAAAAAGAATTAAACAAATAATTTTATAGAAAGGAAACGTACGTGAAAAACAGGGTGGGAAACTTAACTGCATCCAAAGGCAATCCTCTCTTTCAACAGTATAAAAATTAGCTTCTGATAAAATCTTTCGGCTTACATCGAATTAAATCACAAACTAAACATAATTGAAAGAGAATTACTTATAAATTAAGTTCGATAGTATTCGACTGTAGATAACACAACTAGTAAAAACCGGAGTCTGCTTCAGAATCCATGCAAGGAACGTCGATCATCTTCCTCAGGAGCTGGCCAGCCTTGTCCCGAGCCCTAGAGGAGCCCCTCACGGAGAGGTCAGCCAACAAACCAGAGAATTCAGGAAGCATCATGGCCTCCCTAACGCACCCTTCGCTCTCGTCAAACAGCCTTATCAATATCTCGGCCGCTCCTTCTTTACTCAGCATGCACCTTCCTTTCAACACCTCCACCATGGACCCGACTATCCCGTCCGTCTTCACCAGCGCGTTCAGCCCCTCCCCGAACCTTGCCAGGAGTCCCAGTACAGCCAGGGACGTTCCCGTGAGGTCCTCGGCGTGATCCGTGCTCTCCACCAGCCCGATCAGGGCATGGATCGCCCCTGACCGGACTGCCAGGGTGCAGTTCCCGTGGAACTGCACCAGCTCTGCCAGGGAGCTGAGCAAGTGGTGGGAGGCGGGGGCTCGGTAATTGGATTTCGATATGGCGTCTACGAGGACCTGGACGGTCCCCGCGACCCCAAACTTGGCCTTGTTCTTGTCGAGCATTGCCAGGCTGCATACGAGGGAGCAGGCTAGCCTGCTGGCTTCCGAGGAGCTCGGGGAGAGGATCACCGAGTTGAGGTGGGAGATGGTTTCCATGTCAGAAAGGGATCGCTTCAGGTCCGGGTTCAACGAGAGGTTGAAGAGGGTGGAGAGGGAGAGGATCTGGATGCCAGGAGAAGGGGACTTGGTTAGGGAAAGCAGGGTGGGAATGGCACCATCCGTTTGGGAGAGTAAGCTTCTGTTCTGGGGATTGACCCTGGTCATGGCAGCTAGAGCTTGAAGGGCTTTCTGTTGAGTCTCCCTCGAGTCGGACTTGGCGTCGTTGACACGTTCGGCCATAGTTTCGCCAAGCTTCGAGGCCGCCATCGTTGTTCGTCTAGGAAGGTTGCCTCTTGCCTGTACAGTTCTCTTGAGTTTGGCAGAGCTTTAAGTGGTCATGCTCGGCATATAAGCGATTGTAACAACTAGACAATTGCGAGTTTTCCAAAGCTTTCGTCTTCGGAACAGCCGATCTTTCTTTGTAGCTATCGAACTGGCTTTTTGTTTTATTGTTGCTTGCAATAATAACAACAAAAAATCCAATAGATGTCCGGATAAAAATGCACATTGAGAGAGAATCATCCTTATCAAAGCATATTTAACCGGCATCAAATTTTAATCTTTCATGTCATAAGAAGATACGATAAGCCCAACCGTGATACGTTTACAAAGTTCCAAACCATTAAACAGATAACAACTAGAGCGTTCAAATTCTACAATACTGACGTTTATGACCAACCATATTCCAATAACACGAAAAAGATAATAGGTCAACTTCTATCCCGCACTAATAGGCAGTCGCCGAAGGAATGAAACCTCGGAGGAAAAGATAAGACAAGAGTACTGAATTAACAACAATAACAGAACCAGCCAACGTCCGCAGCAACACAGTGCAGAGCAAGTGCTTCCATTCATCGGCGAGCTCACTGCTGGGAGTCGGGGGAACCATCATCGTATGAGACAAGGCCCTTCTTTCCAATTGGACTTGCAGTTGATGACCTTGATCTTTCTTTGCTCAAACGCTTAGGTGACTGAGAGTTCAACGAGGACCCTGAGTCTGATGGGCTAAGGCTCCTGGAAGGTGATCTATCTTTAGTTTTACGGGGAGAGGCACGAGACTTTGGAGGAACAACTGGAGAACGGCTGCGACTGGGACTACGACTGCGGCTATAGCGACGTGCACGATATCGGGGACTAGGGGATACAGAAGGGCTCCGAGTCCGACTTCTCCTGCCTATGTATCTGTATGGACGAGAAAACACGATTAATTTGGTCATATCCGCTAATAAGAGCAAACCAACAAATTTGAAACTAGAAACTCTCTCAGAAACATCAGACAAATGCAAAAGAATGCTCGGAACAAACCTTGGAGGAGTTCTTCTAGGAGGACTCCTGTACCGTCTAGGTGAGTATCTCCGGTAATTTGAAAATCTGGACGAAAATTTTGAAACAGATATAATTGACAAAATTATAGAAGAAAATTAAATCACTCGAAACAAAAACCACCTAGAATACCAAAGAAACAGGATTGATACCTGTCACGGTCATTCCTGCCACCATAACGATACCTCACTGGAGACCGAGTTGGGGAAGGCGTCCTGTACCTTCGTGCATAAGAATACCTGTCACTGAAACCCCGGCCTCTTCTTATACGCTTAGGAGAACCATCTGGAGAAACACTCCTTGACCGATCAGAACGTGGAGACCTGGCCCTCCGAACAGATGGACTTCTAGAATAGCTGCGTCGCACATTCCTTGGAGCACGAACTGGACTTCTGCTGATGCGTCTCCTAGTAACAGGGCTAGGACTGTTAGCAATTCGTCTAGATGGTGACCTATCAAGGCTTCTGCTTCTGCTCCTGCTTTTCCAAGGCGTGCCCCTCACAGGGGTTCTACTCTTTTTGTTCCTCCCTGGACTCCTGCTGACACTTCTTGCCGGACTTCTGCTCCGCAGTGGACTTCTATTCTGAGCCCTAGAATGAATTCTCTTTGCAGGACTTTGACTGGCATTCCTAGCAGGACTTGGGATCCTTGCTGAAACTTGTCTGAGTCTTCTAGCAGGACTTCTGCTCCTGACTGGACTTCCGCTCACACTTCTAGCAGGGCTCCTGTCATTCTGTGGGCTTCTACTGACACTCCTAAGTGAGGCACTAGGGCTCTTTCTAGGGCTAATACTCATACTTTTACTCCTCGTTTTCTTAGGACTGACACTTCGGCTCCTGCGGTATACGAAACAGCAAGATATAATGATCTAGAAGAATCAATCACTAGAATTTACTGCAGTCCGCAGAAGATTGATAAAATACCTAGGATTTTCATGGTGAGATTGTTGAATATCCGGTCTCCTGTCCTCATTGATATCAGATCCACCATCAGCCTCGACCCCATTGCTCCTTTTCATGCCATTCTCCCTCAGGGACTTCCCATCTTTGTCCAGAAAATAGGGCTCTTGGCTCTTCCTGTGAGGATCAGGAGCATTCTCTTCCTCCACAACCATAGAAGATCGATTCGCATCTGCAGTTTTGGAGAAAACAGTTAAACGAGAACATCCACTCTACTTAACACACTAAATTGGCTCCAGAAACAACTCAGAAACAATAAAGAGAATCAGTCCGTTATACTGGACCTATTGTCCTACCCAGAAACAATTCAGAAAACTTTCCAGTCAAAAGCACATTGCAAGCCGATTTACATCTCTAAGATAAGCATCAATGTCTAGACTTCACAATTAATGAGTCTGATCTATGAAACTGGGGAAACTAGTCAAAAACCAGACAGAGCAGTTCTTTTTGGAAGAAAGACAGTGCCGTTAATTTCCCCATTACCAGCATCCTGTAGCGCATGAGTTTGTTTCTGATCCTTTGTTTTGGCATCTAACCCATCATCAGAGCTGCTTCCACTTTCGCTGTCATCCCTGGAAGAGCAAAGAGTTCCATCTCAAACCAAGAACAAAATAGTATGACATCAGTGTCATAGAACCCTATAAACAGATGAGGTAAAGAGCTGCCAAAAGGCTGAGATGTGAAGATCTAGAAATACAGGACACTGACTGACACCAAAAAGCAAAAAGCTAACACCTAACATGAAAACTGCACCATGCCAAAGAGGTCCACAGAATCCACGAATAGCAGATTATCATCCCAAAAAATAGGAAAGAAGTGTTCAATCCCGAATGACATAGATATGTCCAAAATTTTGAAGCAATAATCAGATATATGCATGAAATGAGGTTAACAACTGGGTTGCATTTCAAGGTTTCATCCAACAACATAAAAAATGAACCAACCAAGCAAAATATGATAGTTATCAAGCACAAAAAAATAAAGATTGTTTGTCAAGGGAAACCGACAAAGAAAAAGCTTAGATGGTCAAAGGGGTCGCTAAAAGCAATACCACAGCCCACAGTTCAACTAAGAAAGCAAGATATTTAAAAATATTCCAAGACTAAAAATCTATGTTACCTTTTAGATCTACGTCTAGATTTCTTATCTCGTTTTCTTCGCTTTTTTTCCTTCCGCTTGTCCCTCTTTCTCACATGGCACTTTCTCGAGGATCTCTTCCTTTTCTTGCGCCGGTCGTCACTAGACGAGCTGATGTCTGATGAAGAGATTTCCGATGAGTCTGTGTCACTGCTGTCAGTCTCTGATGATTCACTCTCAGAATCAGATGATGAACTATCTGAATCAGATGAGTAGTATCTTCTTCTTTTCTTCTTCTTGTCTCGTGAGGATTTCTTGTGCTTTGTCCTCTTCCTTCCTTCATAATTCTCAGTATCTGAAGAAGTTTGTTTGCCCATTTCAAGTTTATTTAATTTATTCTTCTCTGAACATTACAAATCAAAAAGACAAAAATGGCATCATAAAAATTTAAAAGAAATAACCACTCAAAAACCAGTTTTAGTGAAACTAGGAGTTCATCAGTTACTGAAAGACCCAAGTCAAATTAAACAGTACAAAAACAGCATGAGAAAAACGTAGAACCACCAGAATTCAACCTTAGGACTCCAAATCTCACCTTGCTTAAATTCACCGCAATTGACTACCTTCACCGTCACTGTAGGGTATCCTTCATCATCACCTACACTTTCAATTCGTTTGAGGACTTCATCTCCTTGCACTAGCTTACCAAATACCACACTCTTCCTGCAAGATTTAGATCTTCAGACTTCAGTCACAAATCAAAAAAATATAAACAAGTACACTTGATCCGTAAAATGACGACAAAAAATAACCAATACTTTAATGAAATGACGGAAAATGCACAAAGCTTAGCAAAATCGGAGATCACTACTTTCTTGTCAAATTATATAAAGCTAGGGTAGGAACACTTTTCTTCCTTTTGCCATATCCATCTCACCCCATGGCACCTTCATCAACTAGACATCTCTTTTGTACCACAGATATAAGTTGTTAGCATGACCAAAATAAAGTAGGAAAAGCACAGACGAACCTGTCCAATTTATGATTGGCCTTCAACGTAATGAAGAATTGAGAACCTAAATTGTCACGATCAGCAACTGGCATAGACAGCAAACCGGTCTCATCATGCTTCAGGTTCGGAGATTCATCTGGAACAATATCACGATATCAATCGGTCATACAGACTAAGGCTGAACATTAGAAACCAAAATAACAAAGCTGGACGTTAAATTCAAAGGGGAGTAAAGTTCATATTTCTAGAACGAAGACTTGCAGAATCAGCTGATCCTGCAAAACAAACCAACAAAACATAGGCAAAAAAGTTTTAAAATGTATAGCGAGTTCAGTGGAGGGAACTTGAGGCAAAATGATCCCAAATATGAGCCTAGATACAACTGAGAATCCACACCCAGCCACCAGACGAGTGACGCTTAAAAATCATTAGGAAGGATTGAACCAGAACTTAGAAGAAATATAGGAGAAAATCAGGCGGCTAAAACGTCATCGGAGTACACTCCATTCATGCAAACCAACTTTTAACAGCTTCCTACTCAACTTAGGCTTGACAAGTGAGCATATGATATATTCTTACCAGGAAACTTCCTTCCAAAAATGCTCTCTCCACCAGTACCTGAAATGGAGTATGAAATAAATAAGAAATAGAATATTAGGTAATAAGGTAAGCAATCTTTGTGGCCTGCAAGTTAAGAATGAGATAGGATCCTTGCTTATAACCTCAAAAAAAAAGATCTCCTCAATCTCAAGGGAAAGAAACATTCTGAAAATCCAGTGAGCGGTATCCACATTAGACATCTATGCAATGAATTGTTCAGAAGGCAAAACATCAATATCATAAAACTTCCAATATTTCAAGTAAAGGAATACATGAATTTGATAAGTTTTGAATATACTGTATCATCTGACAAGGTGCTAACAGACAATCATGTACAATTAACTGAACAAAACAAGCTGGAATAACGGATCAAAATTCTAGGAAATTTCGAGGAATACGTACCATCTCGTTTTACAAAATCGCCACCCTGAAAGAGAAGCAAAGTCATTAGTCCGTGTATCAAGATCAAGCTGTTGAAAAGAATTGAGTGGGACACGATGAAGTACATTAAACTATATGGATGAACCTTAAAACTAGTTAACTACATCACAAGAAAAACAGTCGCGATCATCAGCCCTGCATCCTACATCATAAGAAGGGTAACTGACTAAACAACAGATCACTTCTAAGTGGTTCCAACATGAAAAGTGAGAAGGATAAGTCAGAGCTAATCTAGGTGATTAGAATGTAAGTGTAGATTCTGTAGAACAACAAACCTGAACCATAGAACCTTTAATGACGCGGTGGAAAAAAGATCCCTTGTAGTGCAAAGGTTTCCCAGACTTGGGACCGATTCCCTTCTCCCCTGCAAAAGTACAAGAGCAAAAATCAGAAAACAACAGAAACACCAAAAGCTTTCATATTATTACCGAATCTCGTGAACAAGCCTAATCAATGCAGCGAATATGAACGGGATTACTACCTGTACACAGCACACGGAAGTTCTCTGCTGTCTTGGGTGCAACATCAGGAAAAAGCTGCAAACATATATCATTACAAGAATTAACAAAATCCCAGCCAAAGGGCAAACTATTCATACATTAAACGACAGAACACAACAACTCGCAGGTTATTCCCCCTCAAAAAGTGGGAAAAAAGAAACGGTACCTCGAAAACCAATTTCTCACAAGGATCACCATCAATCGAAACATCAAAAAAGACCAGCGGATTTTTTTCCTTCACCATCTTTCCCCGCACGAGTATATATAAAAGACTCAATCCAATATTATACTTAACCTGCACGAGCACAAACGCTTCACGAATTAAACACACAAGCTCAAAAATAGGGTAAGTAAGAAGGAAAACAACCAATAAGCTAAAATAAATCACTAAACTACTAAAGCTCGTATAAAACAGCGAAAAGAGTTCCATTACTAATCAAATCAGTTCCAATTTTAACCCCGGACCAAAACAGCTACGAGAAAGCTAATTAACAGAAAATCGCTAAAACCCTAGCAATATTCCTTGCACGAAACAGGATCTCTCAATTAGTGAAAATAATTAGTTAGATCAATCTTAAAACGTCCCGGAGACACAAATTTAAAGAACTAACAGCACTGTTAAACGACGACGAAGGGCAGATCAGAGCAGAGACAAAAAAAAAAGCGGAGGAGATAGAGAAGTAGCTGAGCAGGCAGTTAGTAACAATGCAACGATGGAGAAGAGAGTAACGAAACGGTGCGTTGATGCGTAGAGGAAGAAGACTAGAAAGAGGAATACCTAAGGAAGAGAGCTTAGGTTCACCGAGCCACAGAAGAAGAAAAGGGTAAAGAGACTTCTGGGAGAGTGATAAACCTAGCTCTTTTCTTGATGTAAGGAAATTACAGTGCTGTCCCCGGAGCACACAGTGTCGTTTTTTGTTTTCATTCTGTTCCTTTGTGGTAAATTGCATCCTTGGTCCTCTAGACTTTCTACTAGTCGTCCATTATTAACACAATGTTTCGCTAAGTGCATTTTTATATGGGTAAATTACCCTCAGGTCCCTGAATTTTGGTCGATTTTGTGGTAGGATCCCTGGATAATTTGAATTAGATATAAGGTCCTTACTTTTCGAATTAATGTTGGTCTCAGGTCCCTAAAATAATTAAGGATGATGTCAGCAACTTTTTTATTACTAAAATGACTAAAATACCCTTAAATAAAAAAATAAAAAATCACCTTCTTCAACCTTTAGACACCCTTACGATGAACATCTTCATCCTTTGAAGACAAAGAACACTCAACCAAACACAGTACAGATCATCTTCTTTCAGACAAGAAAAAAAAACACAACCACTAACAAAAAAAATACGACCCAAGTGAGATCCAATCCGAGAAACACAGATCCAATCTTCCGCCAGGCGAACACCATATTCAACACCCTCCCAATCTCCTTCTCCCTGTGAACCTACGACACACACCACATTATTTGACAACACAAAACCCAATTTCTCCCAACCAAGTAACTGTCCAGCCCTAGACTCTCTTTTCCTTCACTCGCGCACACCTCGAGCCCTAGGGTTTTCTCTCTCCATGAAGTCAATATTTACTGGGTCTAGATCGAAGTTGGAGTCTGCATCTGGGGAGGAGGGGGATCAGGATGAGGTGTGGGACCCACTGCCGCATCGACGCCTGAAGCCGAGGACTTAAAGGTGTGAACTTTGGGTGTAAAGTTTCTCTGAACTGGGGTAGTGGGTCCTGGCCTTCGTCTACTCCCACAAGACCCTCTTCACCATTCTCTGGACCACCGTGCTCTTCTCCGTCTTCCTCTGGCAGCAGAACGTGATCTCCAGCAGGCGACTCGCCGTCCTATAGCGGTCGCCGGCGGTGATTCTGGCGCCCAGGCTCAGGCCGGTGGCGTTCAACCTGACTGACTTTGGCAGGGTCGATAATGAGTTTACGGTCAACACAAAGGCTTTCGAGAAGGCGATGCTAGCGATCTCCAATTATGGGAAGAGGGGTAGGGCCCAGCTAAATGTGAGGCCCAGGAGGTGGCTGATGGCGCCATTTAACTTGACGAGCCATCTGACGCTCTTCCTCGCCACGGGCGCCGTTATTCTGGGGATTGAGTTGAGTTTTCCATGTGATTTCTGCCCATCTCGAAGCTCAAGCTTGGTTTACTTCGATTAGGTTGAGGTTTTTATTTTGCAGTCATGAGGTTTCTGTTAGCCGAGGGCATTGTTTCTGTGTTTGATTTTTGATCGATTTGTTTTCTTTTAAACTGGATTTGGCAGTTTTGATATTGTTCAAGATATTTTGGGGTTGATTCGGACTGAATTTTGAGAAGGGGGTGCTTAGTCGCAGCCATTGAAGGAGAAGAAGAGATTATGAGAAGAATAAGATTTTTTTCAATTTTATTGTTTAAGGGTATTTTGGTCAATTTAATGACAAAAAAACAAAAAAAAATTGATGACATCAGCCGGGGACTTCAGACCAATATTTCGTTATAAAACAAGGATCTTAAATCTTATTCAAATAACTTAGGGACCCTATTACAAAATCAGTAATAAGACAAGGACCTGAGGGTAATTTACCCTTTTTATATATGTATTTATAGTAGAAAATCACGTGTGCGTTTGGTACGAATTCTGGACAGGACTGAAATTATAGAAAATGTCAGTACTGGACAGAACTAGATGTTCTATTTGTACTATCTTACGTTTGGTTATTTCAGTACTTGGTTGAATATTTTGTCTATTTTTCTGTTTCATATGTATAATAATTTAATCTAAAATTTTGTTGAAGACAAAAATATTGTGCATGATAATAATAGATAATATTTATTAAACTGAGTAAAATTAATTATTACATTAACAATAATATTATATCATAGAAATAAAATCTTTGAATATAAAATCAATATTAAAACTAAATATTCAAATTTTGTCCCTTGAAAATAGGTAGGACAAGAAATTGGGAGTGGACTTGGACAAGGATTCAATATTGTCCTGTCCATTTCTTGTGCCAAACATAGGCTTGGACAAAAAATTTTGTCCAGTTCTGTCCAAGCCATAGTACCAAACGCATGGTAACACTTTAGTGAAATTATTTTCAAACCAATCTCTTTTTGTTAACAAATTTGAATTTCTTTAAATCATAACCACCCAAATGGTGGGAAACCTTAGTTTCTAAATATTAAATTTGAAAAAAAAAATTCTCCAACAAATAATGAAAGAGTAAGTGATAGTTTTATAAAATCATGATGAACACTCATGAGATTTGGCCAAAAAACCTGAGGTAAATCGTGATGCGATATTACAAAATATTCATTTGAAAAAGATTTATCAAATTTTTGCTCATCCAATAATTATGGTTTCATAATTAGGTCCTTTTTTCATCTTAAGGGTCTCTCTGTTTTGGATAAATCTTCAGAACTGATAATCAGTTGTGACGAATGAATAATTGCGAAATTGTGAAAGCCATAAAAATCATTTAATCACGTAACAACTCTAGACAAGACATGGGGTAAGTAAGTAAATAATTTTTATCACAAAAAAAAAATGATCGAGGCTATTTATTGTTATGACGAGTTTGTCCAAGTGCGTGGTATTGACAAAGTTTGGCAAAGTGTGATGAAGGGCTCGAAAGCTGAACATGTACCGATGGCCAGACTTATTCATTGAGTACCTCCCCCAGATACATACAAGGTAAACATTGATGGAGCTGCTCGGGGTAACCTGGGACCAGCAGCAGGATGCAAGAGGGATATAGTGTGGTGGGTTCGTGACCAACACCGGGGTAGGTTCTTCCCAACGTTCAGATATTTGAGTTAGTTATATGGTGTGGGATGAACCTTGCGTGAGACATGGTCTACAAGCAAGTTGTTGAGACTGACTCGCACGTAGTTGTTAAATATTTGTTCGAGGAAATCAGGAAAGAGCATCCATTTTCGTCTCGCGTGAGTAATTGCAATAACTTTCGTCGTTCATTGTTTCTGTGAAGACAATCAAGTATCAGATTAGTTATCTAATTATATGTTTATTTTTTCATAAGGATTTCATGTTCTACATCAGCCCCACCAGACTATCGTCCGCTCCTCTTTCATGATAGTATAGGAGTTGGGACCTCAAGTCCGATACGTACGTAACATTTGTATGTAACATTTATGTTCTTTTCTTTTCAATACCCACCAATTCCAAAAAAAATATAATGGCATTTATTTTTTTTTTCTATTTTTGTGGCTGTGGTTAAACTTAAGTAGTGCGTAAACAATTAAACATCCGAAACAGCCCCGAAAAAAAAAATCCAGAAAATGATAAATTAAACAACGAGAAAATAATTAAATATAAATTAAACAGATTACTCAGAAACTCTAAAATCAGAAGATAGAATAGAAAAACCCCACCTTCCAACAATAGAGAAATTTAAGAGTTTTGGATTTAATAGGAATGTGTAAAATGTCATTCCTATGATAGAAATTATTTAATGACTATTAGATTAAATTTTTAACTTTAAATTTTATATCTCACGACGATTATTAATGTTCGAAAATATAATTAATATTGAAAAAATAAATATTTAATTATTTATTTCTAATTATCCTCTTTCTTCCTTGTCAAAATTTCAATATAAAAAAAAATCTTATTTGTCTCGCCATTTCTTTCTACATACCTTTTTCATTTTTTATAAATCTTTCTCCTCTCCTAGTTAGGATTTTCACTATCATTCTGATCGACTCTTCTCACTGTCGTTTAGCCTATCTCCTCGGAAGAGTTGCACATGAAAGTCCCCCCTGACGATGACAGCAACAACAGAACAATGTCGATCCCGATAGAGCCCGATACGCCGATGTGGCAGAGCGCAGTAACCTCCTGGCATGCGTCGATGGAGAGCGGGCATGAGGAATTGGTGAAGAGGCCACATGATTTGAAGAAGACGTAGACCTTTCGGTCCCAGTTGCGGTTCTTCCAAATTTGATAGATCCAGAGGTCGAAGTCCAACGACGGTCGGGAAAGAGAGGGGGAAGGACGAGGGGGTGGGTGAAATAACGACATAGTGGATAAGGGAAAGGAAGGAAAGGGAGAAGAGGGTGGAGATTAGGAATGGTTTATTAGTTTAATTTAATATTGGTAATCGTTTATTTTAATATTAGAAGTAGTTTACTTTAATATTAATATCCATTTACTTTAATATTGTCAAATCTGTTTTAGTGAGAATTCAACTAATCTCGTGAAATTTTAGTTAAACTAATTTAAAGTGGAACTACAAGATTTGACAAAATGTAAGTAGTCTATATCTGCTTTGTAATAGAAGTAGTCAAAACTTTGACCGGGCCATGATATTTGTCTTCCCTAATTGGACAAAAGAACAAATCTAGCCATAACCGCAAATATTTACATTTTCTCCGATTTTGGTGCCCGCGATTAAACGTAAATAGCGTGTTTAAACTTTAAACATTCGGATAATGTTAAATTAAACAACGAGAAAATATAAATCAAAACCGATTACCACATTCCTGGTCAGAAACCCTAAAATCAGAATATAGAAAAGAAAATCCCAAATTCCTCCGAAGATAAAGAAAGCTTTGGTTTGAAGAGAAATCAAGGTCTCCATTGATTCGGAGACAAGGAGAATTTGATTCCTTTTGGTTTAACGAGAGGTAATTGTTAATTTCCCCAGTTGAATTTAGGTTCTCTTTTGATTTTTAATTTTTTGATCTTATAAGATATTAAGACGAGGGGAAATTGATTACTTGGTTGGGAGTTCGATGTCGGAAATAGGGATTAAATTTTTTTTTTATTTTTGGAGGCAAAAATCATGATGTTTTTAATTTGATGGAGTTTAGGCATTTAACCAAGGAAGTGTTTATATTTGTAATTGGTTATGCAGATTTTTGTTTATTGATTTGGGAACTGGGTTTTCTTGGTTTTGTTGCAGGTTGCTGCTGAGTTTGTTATTAAACATGGGAACCGTTCGATTCAGGAAAGGCAGCAAAATAGAGGTTTTCACAAGGAAGGATGATCTGCCTTGTGGAGCTTGGCGGGTCGGTGAGATTGTCTCGGGTAATGGTCATACTTATCGTGTCAGATTCGGCCGTGTTGCTGTAGAGCGGGTCGCAAGGAAGAATTTGAGGCCTATTCCTCCCCCTGTAATAATGCGTCAGGGTCGCTGGGCCTCCGGTGATTTGGTCGAGGTGTTTGATTTTATATGTTGGAAAGGAGCATTGGTCTTGAAGGTCTTATCCGAGGACTTTTATATTGTTCGCTTGCTTGGTTCGTCAGTGGAACTCAAACTGAACGTTATCAACATCAGGGCACGTCAGATGTGGCATGATGGCAATTGGATTGTCACGGGGAAGGTAATTACTTCCTTTTTCACTTCCCGGTTGTCTCTTCATGTTAAGTAATTATGTTCCATTTTACTTCTTCCAATTCCAATCACTCATGTAACATTTTTTCCTTTTTATTTAGGGTTGTGCTAATCCGGGAGAGGTGCAGCCTAGGAAGCTCACATCTTTGAGTCGCTCTCGGATTATTCTTTCCTTGGTGCCTCAATCGGATGCAAAGATAATGGTGGAATCAGGAGGCAGTTGTCTAGCTCCGGAGAAGAAGGCCTATTTCCAGGAATCTCATGTTGTACCTGCAAGAACATTAAAGAGAAAATCACCAGATGCGCTCTCCAATCTAGAAGCAAATGGCAAATCTCTCAAGAGAAGTGCAATCAAGAATAAGGATCAGAGGCATCGTCACCCTTCCTCGTGGATAAATAAGGTAGATGCTGTTGCTTACCCACAAAAATATCTGGGTGAAACATACATGCATTCTTCACCTATTGATCTCGGGGTTGACTTTTATGAAAGTGAAATGGGCACTCCTGGTTATGACGTTGAACTTTTCCATACCGGATGCTTAAGTTCTGATGATACTGATAGTGATATATGCTCCGTGGCTAGCTGTAGTGTTAACTGTGACAGCAAGGGTGAACCAGTTGGCCATGTCCTACGGCGTTATGATCATGATGCTGATTCCCCAAGTAGTGATGCCGAATCTGTTTGTGGTAATGGAGAAGAGGAAGGAAACTGTGCCCGTTTGTTAGGAGTTGATGTGGCACCAAGAACACACAGGTTAGACTTGCATGCTTATCGTTGCACTCTAGAGGGATATTATGCTTCTGGGCCGTTAAGTTGGGAACAAGAAGCATTGTTGACGAATCTCCGTTTATCACTTAATGTATCAAACGATGAGCATTTGATGATGGTAAGGGACTTAATTTCTACCCAATCTAGGAAAAGCCTACACCCTAGTTAGTTAACTAGGCTAGTCTGGTACCTTTTCATTTATTGGTAAGTTTTCTCCCCTGCCGTGGATTCTTATGCTTGTTTCCTTTTCCTCAGTTGTAAGAAGCAAGGTGGAGGAGTGAATTCTATGACAACAGTAATTCTGTGTATTCTATAGTGACTAAATTCTTTTATTGTGGACGAGTAATATCTCATAAAATTTGTGTAATTTCTTTTATCATCTTCTTTACCATTATTTGCATGATCTTTGCCTCTGCAAACAGATTGGTTATGTAAACATTCGTAGTAACTGGCTGGTTATCTATTTGATTTCCAGCAATGAATCATGTGGATTGTTGTGCTGAACTTTTACCAGGCTCAGACACAATCATTATGAACCCAGCCTTTTATTTCAAGACCATCTTTCATGAAGTGGACTCTTTATAATTATAGCATGTTGCAGCTATGTAAAATAGTTCTCCCTTATTATCTTGAGTTCATATTGTATCATATGCAGAGTATGAATGATGGAATCGTTCTGCTTGTTCGTAGAAGATACTATTATTTGAGACTGTTATTAATGGAATTCCCTTCATATTCCAGAGAAACAGGAGGAATGCATTTCTGCTTCCAAAGATCTAAAGATGATACTGAAATCCAGCGGTACTCTGTAGACTTCATCTGAGGAGGCAATTGCATCCAATTGTTCACTCTGTCAAAATTGTTGGCCAACAGCCGATTGTGGTTATTGTTTTCTGTTTCTACTTGATGATGCAGCCTACTTGGGTTGGAACCGTCTCAAAAGCTCATGACAAACATAGTAACAAACCCAAAAATGAGTGTGGGTCTAAAAAAATTGACGCTTGAGGTGATTTTAATTTATCAGTATGAGTTTTTGGTTAAAATGCTATAGTGTACTTCGTACTACACAGAAGCATCTGCTAAGTCTGCATTACATGGGATATGAAGCTTCATGCTTAGATAGGCTTTATGGTTGCATGGATCATCATTCTATAAGTATATTTGCCTAGGTCAACAAACTTTGAAGTCATTCTTTTATCTTTTCGACTTAAATATATGAACATGAATGTCACACTTAAAGATTATGAGGTGGATCTTTGTATTGACAGCTTTGGAATATTGTAATTCTCTGCTGTTCCAAGGATGCAATTTCACTGGCACAACCAGCAACAGGATAAGGGAAAAGTGTTTCTCCTTCTTTGACTCGTCATCCTGATTATATTTGGAATATGCCATTTCTAGACGATAGAACTTTGAGTTGAATGCATGCTACTGTCAAGTCTTTTTTATGCTTCTCGACAGGTTTCTGAAGTTCAGAGCTCAGCCTCCGTCGCGGATTTGGTGTGTCAGCCCGTCTTATCTGTGTATGACAAACAGGAGATGCATTGCTCGGGTTTCAGGAAGAGGATGAGAATCTCCTTTGAATGGAACTTCATTTCTTTTGGAATTTGGGCCGCAAGAATTGACAAATGATTCATTAAAATGGATGGAACCTTCTCTGTTTTTTCCTTTCTAGGAATATTTGACCTTAATTAATAAACATGTTGTAGTCCTATAATCTTCATTTATACTCTTTGAGATAATATTAGTACTTAGCCGTAGCCACTGGCCATCCGTCATTGACCTTGTGGAAGGGGGTGGAGACCAACTGCCTTGCTTCTAGGAACTTGGAACTAGGAACTGTCCCATAAGCACTTATCTTTCTTCCCAGGCATAGTTAACTGTATGAACCAAGACAAAAGCGTATTTACTATTTAGCCTACACTAGAAATATTATTTAAAAAATAACTATAATATAAATCTGTAGATACATTCCAGTAGTTGGGATAAATTAAAATAAAAACAATTAGTAGTTGGCCACAACAGTGACCACGTTCCCTTATTAGTTATTACACCCAACTACTACTACGAGAACAAGGCACTAAGCAACAAACACCACTAACTTATGACCACTAAGCTAATAGTCGGGAGGCCCTAAGGACGTGACAATAAAACACTTAAAAAATAAATGAATAATGAGAGTCCGAGTCTGATATAAAGATGAATTTGATATGGTAGATGACTCATTTACATTATTAGGTATACAGAGGAAGATTAGGAAAAAAAAGGAAAAATAAAAGTCGAGCACTTGAAATGGAACCCAATGGGGCAAAAAACTAATTACTGATTTACACTAATTTAAACTTTCCCTAGGTGACGCTCCCCATACTTAGCTCCAGCCAACCCTCCTTTCTTCTTTCTTCTTTCTTCTTCTTTTCCATTTCGAAATCCGAAGCTATCCTACTCCTCAAGCGCCGCTGTCTCAGCCATGGCTGTGATCCAGGTTTTTCATCTCTCTTGTTTTGTTAATAAAGTTGGAGTGTTTTGTATCGTGGTGTTATCGATGGTACTCTTTTCCAACATTGGTTTTTGCACATATTATACTTATGGAATAAAATTTCAACTTGTATAAGAAAAAGTTGGAGTCTTGGTGTTATATTTGTTGAAACTGTTTATTTCTCTCTCTCTTATTGAGCAGGAAACCGAGGGACAGGCTCCAAACAAGGTGAAGGTGAAGCCGGTGGCGAAATGGACTCGAAAAGATCAAGTTAGAATGTTTCTGGACTTTTTATAATTCGTATTCGAATCAGATATGATCTCGAAATCTTGATGATCACCTGTTGTTAAAACTGTTCAACATTTTCTTTCTTTCTTGGATAGGAAAATGAAAGGATGGCTCCAAAGAAGGTCAGGTTGGCAACTAAAAGACCTTGCAAAGACGAAGTTAAAATTTCGACACCCAAAAAACATGAAGTTAGAATATTTCTACCGATCTTTCCCTATCTTTCACTTTCCATGCTTATTATTTTTAGAAATCGAATAAATCACTAACTAATTTGAATTTGAGTTAAATATTATCCCAAAGAAATTGAATTTTGAAGGTATCCGTTTGTTTAAAGTGTTTATTATTCTCTTGTGGGGTAGGAAAATGAAAGGTTTAGGGTCCCAAAAAAGATGAAGATGGTGGCAGATTTGTTACTGAATGATGAATTTGTAATGTTTTAAACCCATCCCTTTTTTTTATTTTCTTTTACCTGTTATTATTCCCTTAAATGGTTATTTTTAGTTTTTCATTTTGAAATCACATATTATTCAAAAATATGAACTTGAACCTTGTAAAATCCCAAATGATATCAAAATCGCTTTAAAATGTTACACCACAACAAGTTTAAAAGTGTCACTAACCCTATCTTTTCTTATCTAGTTTGTTCCTTTGATAATTAATTATAAGCTATTTTTTTCCCTTGTAACAACTGCTTTTAGAACTATAACATAAACATTTTTTCATGATTTCGGCCGACATTTAAATCTTAAATATTTTAAATTTTACCGATATGTAATATCATCGTGCTTTTAAATATTCGACCTCGATATCATTAATTAAATTATAATATTTGTTCACCACGATGGCCGGATCTATGCATGTTTGTTGAATAATTTTACTACTTTCAGGATTGGTTATAATCAATCAAGGCAAGCAGTTAAACATTTTTTTACCCAAGTTATATATTCTTATGATCAACCTCTTACCCATTTGGTAAGATACTAAGATTTGGGCATTTGGCCTCCACTTTGCGTATCCAGATCGTGCCCGGAATCTTTTGTTTGGTTCTGACACTAACTTCGGGAACATATTATAAATAATACAAAACAAAAGAATTCTTTTCTGATTCTAATTTTACTAAAGAAATGATTAAATTATATTTTATTTTCGTAAAATATAAAATTAATAAAACATCACCCTTAAAATACTACAACTCTACTTTTTGAACACACAAGAGGCATTAAAATCAACTTTTTTTTTTGGTGAAGTTAAAAGCAACTATTTTGGGAGTGGAGGAATTGAGCAATTGAATAACTTAATTTTAGGCGTTGGCGACCGAGGCTTCAGTAATGAGATTTGACGTCTCTCGGTCTCCAGAGAGACTCAAAATTTAAATCCAACGGGCAACTTTCCACGTCTTTCCTTCCTTCCATATTCTATTATTCTTTATTTTTGTCGTTTGGATAGACAAAACCAACACACTAAGTCACTAACTCTTCAATAGACGTTGTTCGGACATGGCTGTCCTACCGGTTCTCCCTCTCTCGCTCTTTTGGTGACTAAAGCTCGAATCTTTAAAGTCTTTTTTATTTGTTAAACCTGTTTGTTTTTTTCTCCGTTTTATTGGGCAGGAAAATGAAGGAGGAAAATCTCCAAATAAGGTTAAGGATGAGGCTATAAGGGCTTGGAGAGATGATCAAGTTTGCACTTTTTACCCTTTTCGTTTTGCATTTCTTTTTTTTTTCTTCTTCTTCAGCTTCTTGCTTATTAAAGATCGAATCTTGATGGTCTGTTTATATGTTAAAGCTGTTTGTTTTAGTTTTTTTTAATCTCTCTCTTCTTGGTGGGGTGGGCAGGCAAATGGAGGAGGAAAATCTCAAGAGAATGTGAAGATTGTAGCTAAAAGAACCTGGAAAGACGAAGTTTGTAACTTCACCACCCTTTTTGCTTTGCTTTCCTTTTTTTTTTAATCAGCTTCTTGTTATTTCTTCTCAAGGTTCAATCAAGCTTTTAAGGATTCCAACTAACTAACAATGAGAGAGATTGATTTTTAGGACTCAAAACTCGAGACCCGTCTTATTCTAATTTAGTTTGTACATTTCTACTTAGTTGGTGCATGGTTCTCAGGATGCAGTTAGTCCTTGGATAGATGAACAGTTTTTAGAAATGACAATACATTCTGTTTCCAATTAAATTTTACGTGCCATGGACTTCATTTGCCAATGCCAGAATTTTTCTATGATGAGTTCAAGTGGAATTGTTTTGTGGCTTATGTATGCTCTTCTCTTGCACCAGCCAGAGGAAGGCATCCCAGAAATTCCAGTACAAGTTCAGCCATTGAGCCAAAAGCAAAAAGTGGCCCATGGTTCTCAGGCCACATTCGAAGGCTCTACTGCAATGAAGCGAGCCATCAAGATTCAGGCTTCTCTGCCATCTCAATTTCCTAGCACGGTCAAGGGAATGCTGAAGTCTCATGTCAGCGGAGGATTTTGGCTGGTGCGGATGCTTCTCTGTATTTTCGTCCACTAAGAATCGATACTGTATGATATCGATAATTTCTCCAATTGCAGGGTCTTGAGATTTCATTTTGTGCCAAGCATTTACCAAAAGAAAAAGAGACTGAGATGACTTTGGAAGACGAAGATGGACATTGCTCCGAAGCAAAGTATCTTTCCTCAAAGGCAGGTCTCAGCGGTGGATGGAGAGGCTTCTCCATAGCTCATAAGTTGTCAGTTGGAGATGTCATTGTTTTTCAACTAGTCAACCCAAGACGGTTTAAGGTATTATTTACACTTGATTCCTTAGTTTCTAGCTTGTTGTTGTTACCATAGAAGACCGTCATTATTTGGTTACTTTCTCATCTTTATTTTGAATATCTTTTATGTTGTAAAAATGGCAAGGTCTACATATCAAGAGCAAGCAGAGAAGATGCAATGACAGCTTCTCTTAATCTGCCCAAACTGAATGTCAGCAGAAAACGGACACTAGTTGGTATGGCTTCTTCCTTTTTGCTTGGTTCATGTCCAGGTAAGGATCTAACACTGCCATTGCCAACAGGGAAAAAACGCCTTGCAAAGATGGAAACTGAAGATTTGGATTCCGAGCTGCCATCAGGTTACAGCTCACAAGAGAATAACTCAACTGATGATGACAGCTATAAATGGTCTGATACCGATACGTCTGAGGATGACAATGTTGATTTCGCGTTTAACATTGGCGATGGGATCAGAGGTTATGGATTGAATGATGTCGATTTCAGTGAAGTCAGGAGCTTTGCTCATTTTGACATCATAGCTGATGGCTGGGTCATAGACCCTGAGCTCTGCAAGGATCTCCGGCTTGAGTATTACAAACTTTGCTTCAGCAGAAACTGTTTTCTCCATCAGCATCTTATCCCCGGACTCAATGTAAAGACAATTGCTGGTCTCATCGCGGACACGGTCAATGTTGCAAACAATATACGTGATTCTAAGTCCACTACATCCGTTGATGAGTTCGCCAAGTGGAAGGCAATCTTACAAGGACTGCAGGGATTCGGAATGGATGTCGGCTTCCTAATTAAGCTACTTGATCAGCTAATGGGACTCGCCGATAGGTCCAGGAGATTAGAGGATGCCAAGGCTGAGAGATCTAGAGCATTGGAAGAGCTGAGTAGACATGAAGCCAAAATATTGGAAACCAGGGAGAGACTGAGGAAGCTGGATGAGGACTCCAAGACACTGGAGGCGGGTGGTCCCAAGTTGGAGATTATGTTCCAGGTAAAGGCCAAGACACCTTGGTAATGCTTGGAATTGGAAGAATCTGATTCTGGTTCTAGTTTTGTTGGGGATCAATGGTTGTCCTCAATTGGAGATTATGTCCAAGGGAAAGGCCAAGACATCTTGTGTAATGCCTAGATAGAAGGGTTCTGTTGTTTTTTTGTTGGGCTTAAAAGCATTCATAACATTTGCCATGCTTATGCTAATTGGGATGTGGGTGAACAAAGGTTTGGTGCGATGATCCTTGGCAGAAATTTCTAAATTTAATGTTGAAGTAGTGGCGTGAATATTACCTTCATTTTCACTAAATATTTTTCCTCCATGGTCGGTGGTGACTTCTAATTTAATCAGTATATTCGTTTCTGCGGCCATCTTTTTTAAAATTTACAAGACTAAATCTTAGATCTCTAATTTGTACACACCTTTATATTATTAGACCAAATAGTTCACATTATTTCATGCAACTCTATATCAAATATCAAGATATAATATATTTTGTTCATTGCATTATTAAAAAATGTCTAAAATTAACTCGTCCCATGGTCAATTTTCTACGAGTTCAGGAAATCCACCACGATACATCTATACATTAGAAAAAATAGGATCACTGAAGGTGGTGCGACTCTAGTGAGGATTGAATCTACAAAAAATATATTTTCACGTGGTAAATCGATCATCATGTTGGATGCTATGATGATCATTGAACGTAGCCAATAAGCTTCGGGTGTTTAATTGAATCTACAAAAATATATTTTCACGTAGTAACCAACCATCATGTTGAATGATACGATGATCATTGAACGTAGCCAATAAGCTTTGGGCGTTTCATCGAATCTACACAAATATATTTTTACGTAGTAACCAATCATCATATGTCGGATGCTATGACGATCATTGAACGTAGCCAATAAGCTTTGGGTGTTTAATTGAATGTACTAAAATACATTTTCACGTAGTAGCCGAACAATGTAGGAAGTCATCCTCTAGTGTGGTCTAGTAATACACCTCGCTGCCAAGAATTGCGTATGTGGTGAGGATCATTCTGTATCAGTACATATATTAATTTGCGATAATTGCAGTAGAGCAATTGTTGATCAACTCCAGAAGTGTCATCTAACAAAAATTCATCAATTGAGTAATCTCAACCCGAAATACGCCCGAGGCTTAATAGAAACGTATTAATAATGGCATGCACAATACTGCAGAAGCCACGACTTCAGAAGACACCAAGCACTTATGTTAAGCGAAAAGATAGAACATCATCATAGCATCAAACATGATGATCAATGCATAACCCACAAGCAACAGCTGGAAGTAATGACCCCAAAATGATTCAGTCTATAATGGTACATCTCCAAGGAAACAATCCTCATCATCAAAACCCATAAAAATAAAGCCACCGACCCCTATAACAGCTGCACCCAAATATCTTCACTCGAATGTGTCATCATCATCGTCTGGAAGAGGTTGACTGGCAGCGGCAGCAAGCTCAGCCTCGTGCCTGTATTTGGTTCAAATAAATGATTGTGTTGGAAAAATGTGCGTAGCGGAAAAGATATAGCGCTCAGCATAGGAGATGAAGATGAACTTACTGTGCTTGTGCTGTGAGGTCGATTTGCACCTCAGGAGGAGCCAAAGCAGGAGACTCAACAAAATGCAGGTTGGCGTCCCTGCAAATAAAAGATAAGATAATTATAGATCATTGATCTGGAAAGATAAATGCAAAAGAATGAAGCTGCAGAACAAGGTGTGGAACTTTACCCAGCTAGTTTTCGGGCAAGATAGAGGAAGGGCTTCTCAAAGTTGTAGTTGCTCTTAGCCGAAATCTCATAGTACTGCAAGTTCTTTTTGCGGTGGAAAGTAACTTGCTTGGCCTTCACCTGCCTGTTCTTCACATCAACCTTGTTTCCGCAAAGAACAATAGGAATGTTCTCACAGACCCTGGAAACAAACAGAACGGTTAAATATTTAGAAGCACGCTCAAACAAGGAACAAGAGGAGTTTCATCGTTATAACTAAGTGACATGTACCTGCACAGATCCCTATGCCATGTCGGGACATTCTTATAGGTCAGCCTTGCAGTGACATCAAACATGATAA
This sequence comes from Hypericum perforatum, assembly GCA_012979155.1. NCBI lineage: Eukaryota > Viridiplantae > Streptophyta > Magnoliopsida > Malpighiales > Hypericaceae > Hypericum > Hypericum perforatum. The sequence continues at coordinate 27,472 of SOPF01027779.1, forward strand.
CAGCACATTGACCATGGATGCTGCATAACCAATAATTAGATCAAAATCTGAGTTGAAAATCAAAACAAAGAGTAGCAATGTAGCATGTGCAAAAAAAGTGAAATATAACAACAACATGGACACAGCTGCCTCCGGTACAAAGACCACACAGATATATATTGCTCTAGACTCTAGTTGAAGATAAAGCATTTCAAAACAAAAATCGGCACACAAGCAAACATCAGCTAACAAATTCCAAAAAGGGCATGGTACAGGAAATAGCGTGAGAACAACAAGACTCGTTATGAACAACAAAGCCATAGATAGTCACATCCACCAAACAGCCAATCAACCATAAACACCGCAACTAAGCTTAGAAGTACAAACAGGATCGATCAACCAAAATCAAGGGAGCAACCACTCACTAGTATCCATCTCTAAGACCGCCAAACTTCTCCTGGCCAGCAGTGTCCCAGCAGTAAAACCGAATCTTCCCGCAGTTGGTGAAGAAGTCAAGGGGATGAACTTCGACACCGATAGTTGCTGCAAACCACACGCCAACATCAGACAACCACACCACTAGAAAACTACTCAACTGCCAAATCCAAACAAATAAGCATACACGGTCCGAGAATCCAACTTACGCTCGTATCTCTTCTCGAACTCTCCGGTGAGATGCCTCTTCACGAAGGTTGTTTTCCCTAAAAACACATCCAAACCAAAAATCAGCTCTTGCACATGAACAAAATCCCTAAATCGATTTCCCGAAAAAAAAAATCAGTTAATTGAAAAGGAGAAAAGGGGAATGAGCGAGGTACCTGTACCGCCGTCACCGACAATCACGAGCTTGAAGCTCGGGTAGTTAACCGTCTGCTGATTCGGCAGCGCCTACACTCAAAACGACGACGACGAAGTATCAGATCCAAATCACACGGAACGCCAAATCGAAGAGAGAGAAAGCGCGAGAGAGAGAGAGAGAAAGACGTACCATTGGAATATTCGGTTTCTAGGAGCTTCGCGATTTGAAAAAAATAGGTTTAGGAACGAGGACGAAAAGAGGAATTTTCGATGGATGGGAAATTTATTTTCAGATGAAGCTTTTTATAGGCGGGGGATTTTGGGGTCGGAGGGGTTTAAGGAAATCGGTGACTCACCCTAATTTCGTTTTGAAATCTGAATCTAGTGCGGTCGAGTGTAAGCGATTCGTGACTTTTGTGTTGAAGATCGAACGGTTGTATGGGTGGGATTGGGGGATCTGAGGGTCGGTGCTGGTGTCTGTAACGTGGATGTGCGTGTTGGGGATCGTAGCCTGGAGCGTTTCAAATTTTGCGTTGGCTTAGTATTGACGCGAGTATATTGGCCGTTCGATTCGGAGAAGGTTCTGAAGATCTGGACGGTTAGCGACGCGCTTGCCCCGCGTCTCCCTTGCGTCATCCCTGCCTTGCCTTTTTGGGAACATTATTGGGTTGGGCTTTTCTCTACTTCGGGTCTATTTGGGCTTCTGAGGGCCCCAAAAAGTAAACTAAAATTTACATAAATCATCGGCCTATGTCTGGATTTAGGTCCGAGTGATTATCCAAGAAGGATCGTCCATCGGTAAACATTTTTTTTGCTCTGATAATAATTAAACGTATAACGGTTGAAAATATCAAAAAAGTAAGAAATTTTCTTATTTTTATTTTTTTGTGGTTCGATTCTCAATTTTCTAGTCATTTTTTAAACTATCTGACGATTTTCTAGTCATTTTTTAAACTATCTGACGATCTAATGTAATTTGGCTTCCATAAATGTTGTTTGCTCCAGAGAAAACCACAAAAGCTCGATTCCGGATAAATTGAATTATTAACTTAAAATCATATTTTATATATGAAACCTACCTAACCTCCAAAGCATCATCCTTCCTTATTCCCTATGATAATATCATATAACTATCCCCAACAAATCCATTTCGAGTTGGGACAGTAACATTTTAACCATGTGATTATTACATAAGCTAATCGAACACTTATCCATCGTATAATTTTGAGCCAAAATTAAAACGATTCAAAAACTCCAACCACTTGAATAGACTTCTTCTTCTTCTTCTTCTTCTTTTTAACCAAGTCTTCGGTTCCGGACAGTCAACAGCTTCACGTCGTCAAGAACAGGCCCACACAGGGAAGCCATGTCGTCGCTCCTCATGGTATAAAACGTACTAAAGAACACGATCTTGGTCCGATTCGAAGAAGCAACGAACCTAAGCATTGCCCTTTTGAACCCGCCTTTGCCTTTGGACTGGTATGGCACTTTGAGTGTGTACTTCCCCGCGAAGGCCTCGACGATCATGGACCCGTTGCACGAGTTGCTCGCGTCACCGACAGCGAACGTGAGAGCATATGACCTCCCCGAGATGGTCCTGGCCAGTTGGCTGACGACGCTTTCCTTACCGGCCACTAGCTCCACGGCGCGTCGCCCCTGAGGGACGGAGAAATGAGCAGAGTCTATGTACTTGACGGCTTTAAGAGACTCCACCGTCCAGCCGGGGAGAGGGGAGTGGTCGTCTTCGATGTTGGGTGGAATTAGTACTCCCCAAGATGTGTTGGGGAGTACGTAGGGACCCTCTTCGAATCCACCGTTCTTTAGTATGTTCTCTGTATCAAAATTCGGTAACATATGTTATATATCTCGAGTTCGAATTCTATAATGGAAATTTAGGACATGGACTTACTGTTGGTGGGTTTGGGAGGGAAAAGAGCCCTGATAGCTACAGAGTCGATCAAGGGCCCGCAAGCGGGGTCCTCCTCGACGCCTGGGTTGTGGATAACCACGTCCACCTGAGTGGACGCGGCTAAAAACGCCCAGGCGTACGAGTCCCACCCGTTGCTGCTATACATTGTCTGCATGGGCAACACCCCCCAGTCCGACGACACGGACACGTTAAGGTGCTCATCCTGCGCGCAAGTCCGGGCCGCGCTGAATGTGAGCGAATAGTACATTCCCTTGATCACGTGGATCCGCTGCTTGATCGAAGCCTCGTTCCCCAGGCGCACAGCGTATGCCCCCTCCGGGACGACCAGCATCATGTCGCCTTGCTTTTGTCCCGCTTTAATGTACTCTACGAAGCCGGAGGTCTCCCATTCCGGGACCGCGTTCCGGTTAAGCAATATCGTTCCGTTCAAGTCCGAGGGCTTCGGACTCAGCTCGAAGTTGCCGTTCTTTAGCAATCCTGCGCGCAATAGAGGAACCCATTTCGAGTAATTAAATTCTCTTTTAAGGAATAAAATTTACGTACCATATTACATGCGGTATACTTATAACAGCACATCAAAATCTATAATTTAAAGCAGGTGCTAATTATGGCAATCTTATCTGTGTCACTTAATGTAACTAATCTCTATACTAATACCGAGATAACGTCACGAGAGTTCATGTGCAATTTTGGTATAACCGAGACAAGTTGAGGGGCCCAATTAGCTCATGGGCCAGAAGAAAACGGATTTTTCCATCGGAGTTGTCGATTAATTTCGTGTCGTAGCGAAATAAGAATTCATTGCAAGTCCCTTCTCATAAAGAAGAAAAGAAGGACTTCCAAACTTATTTAATTTGGATATAACATTTCAAACATCAAAATCTAAACCGGAATAAGTTAGAATCATAAAATTTAACAATCTTTTGGCTTTTTTAATAGTCTAGGTTTGAAGTGAATCAACCAGAAGATTACTAACGGGCACTTGATTAGCTACTTACCGTCTCTGATGGAAGAGGAGACGTGGCAGGTGGCAAGAAGAAGCACTAGCAGGTAGAAGAACCCTCTCATTTTTATGCAATAATCCAACTTGTAATGGTTTTAACTTTTAAGGGAAGGGGAGGTTGAGGAACAAAACAATGCTTAGGGAGATGGTGCAAAAATGAGTTTATATGCATGTTCCAATAGGGGAATGCCCTTGGATTTTTGAGGAAATTACGAAAGTGGCATCACCGATGGCCGCATCTCCACGTGGCAGAATTATTGAACATGTTCTTGTAGGGAATTGGGTGTTTCGGGTCACATGGGCTCGTGTTTGTTTACTTGGACGGTCTGACCACCTTAATGTAATAAATGAAGTTCGGCGTCAATTGAGTTTGTTTAACCCTTTATAGAAACCGATATCTGCATCTTGGAATTGTTTCATTAACATTTTCCCTATATTTGGAGTTTATCCGTCAGGAAACATATAGGGAAAAATAAATTGAAAGGGAAAAATAAAGAAGGGCTGGTAATTGTGCATGGAGTTTACCGGTCAGGAAACATGGGAAATAATGAGATAATCAATCATAGGACTTTTATAAAAACTTAGTACTTGTTTCCTTTATTTATGTTGCTCTTAGATTCATATTTGAAAATTAGTGAAAATTTTATTTTAGACTATTCGACATTGAATATTATTGAATTTTTCATTTTTACTAACATTAATTTTTTCCTTGAAAGTGGCACGAATTGTACGTTGTTCCGTGTAAAGCGTGTAGCCCTTATACGCGATCTCCATAAAAAAAATTGACCACCGGGTGTTATCCTTAAATATTAATGACCAAATAGACATGAATATTCTCTTAAATCTCTCAAAACTCAGAACCTCACGTGAATGTGTATACCATCGAATAAAGCCTTCCTCCGGAACAAACTGTCCAGTAAAGCCTAAAGGATCAAGTATTTTAGAAGCATCAACTGTTGCGAAGACACAAGGAAAAGAGTTTAGTTTAAGCGTTGTGGTTTTGACTTTTTCTAATAAAAATGTGTTCATTTATAAGCATGTTTGAAGGGGTTTGCAAGAGAAGTTTTAATCATAATTGGACTTGACAATTTTGTGGATTTGTTGGAGTCTTCCTCTATTCCAAGGTCCAACAATCACTTAGATCTCTCTCAATAAAAACATGTTCAGACAGTCGTTTTAGATTAGGCAAGAAGTATTTAGTCAATAACAATTAGATTTAATTATTTGTTCGTTAAATTTATTTGCTAAAACTTTCACCAAAATCGATCTAATACATGTTTGGATATAATTTAGACCAAAAAATGGCGAAGAGACAAGCATCAACATCCTCCAAGTAGTACGTGACAGCCCCTAATTGACCCGCAACTCATCATGGGGTATAGGGTTGAGCAAAAAATCCATGATCCGTTATCTGAATTCGATATCCAAATTATTTTGGATTTATATTCGGTTTCGGAATTTAAAAAAAAAATCGGATTATCCAAATATCCAAAGTATCTAAAACATATATAATAAAATATAATATTAAAAATGTGTGTTTCTAATGGGTGGATCAATTCTTTAGTAATTGAAAAATAAATTAAAAATCCTATTGAGGTCACGGTTTCAGCCTTGAGGGGTTGAAAAATTAAAATAAAAACACTTTCAAGTATACATTTTTTAGATTAAAAGTGTGTTTTTTTTTCCTGAAAGTATTGATTTTTACCGTTGTTACTTTGAGATATCATGAATGTTTGGATTTTATTATGCCATTTTGCAAAATAATATTACGTTTGTTTATTACAGGTTTGTCTCAAAATAAAAATAGAGGTAGATTTCCGATTATTTGAGGGTTTGAATTTATCTAACCCCATTGTCTAGTACGAGGGTCAGAATTTATACCGTTGTTACGTTTGTTAAAAAATCAAAAAAATCAGATTATTTGAATCCGTATCAAAATAATTTTGAATTTTGGATAATTCTTTGTTTTTATTCGGATCAAAAATACTAATTTTGAAATTTTCGGATAATACAAATTTTGGATAATTCAGATATGGATAATCCGAATGCTCATCCCTAATCCGGGCATATAGAACCTGCTGGTCACCACCATGGTAGGCCTGTTTATATGCTACCATCGAAAGGTGACATGGCATAAATTTGAATAATATGTCATTGGCACAACGATCGTATTATTCGTCGATTTATTAGGAATCATCAAATCTACGTGACAAGTCATCGTGCGTACTTTGTAAGAGGACAAGGTAAAAAAATTCTCATCCAAAAACGTAAAAAATTGGGGGGTTTTTTTTTTTTTTTACAGCTTGCTTTCAACACAAAAATCTTGCACCTTCCAGAACGCGTTGAAAAGACATGGAGGCAAACTATCCCGTTTCCCGCATGTTGGGAAAGTGACGCAAATCCAAACAAACACATCCCCAGCCGGAAAAGTGGGCCCCAGAAAACTGCATGTTGGGACGAGAGAGAGAGTTCGGGGCACCAGAAATCTATAGCTGACGCAATCCAATTTCTTGTTTCCGGGCCTTTTAATGCTGCATGTGGGCCTTTATCAACGACGTGGGCCGACTTCAAATCTCAGTCTCACCCACTTTTCACGATCGGCTGCATGTGGACGACCGAGCTTAGGTCGGATGTTCGGGAACCCGCATCTTATCTAGTTAACTGTTTGAATCAGGTCCCAAAAGAGGGCGTAGTCATCTACACAGATTTATAATTCGAAATATTTGGTTGATCATAATTTTTTTTTAAATATGGTACTAAAGTATGTTAATTTTACGTTTATTATTGTGTTCATCCCCTCCGTTGGTAAAGTCAGAGTACATAAAATCTTTGTTTCGATTTATATTGTTTAAGATAACGTATTTATAATTTTTTATTACTTAATACAAGAATGAACTATTACTTTATAAGTGTTTTGAAAGCAATTAACATATTTTGAAGCCTTGGATTTTCTAGATTTTGTTTTGCGGAAAAATATATAATTAATTGATTGAAGAGGGTAGAAAAAAGTGGAGGCGAAAAAATAGACCATGTTATTGGGAAATCGCTCCCGCTGCAAATGAACAGTGGTTCGAGTTCGGCGTGAGATCAGCTCAGCGGCATATCGTGGACGGATCCGGTAAAAGACGTCCAAACTGATCGGGACTCGGAAGGATGATACTTTGTTTTTTGACATCCCACCCACATGCTTCGCATTAATTATGGTTGTTTGTTCTCTTGCATTTCCAGTTATTGTAGTTTAACTAAATATCTAATATTGGCCGGAGATCATTTGGTCCAGTGATATTGGGTGGGATGAGATGGGGAGAGGTCATGAGTTTAATTTTTGGCTCTAATATGTAATAGATTAGGAATCTAAAAAAAAAATATCTAATATTGACTTTACAATTTTTACATCCTTATTTTCATCCTCCATTTTATAGAAATAGAATTCTCAGATTCCCGACTCCAGTGTGGAAAAAAATTCCAACTAAATTTTATCACCAAAGATCAAATAGTCCATAAATAATAAAAAAATAAAAAATTCTTCTTCAACTTTCTCGCATCATGAACACCCAATTAACTATACATCAGTAATACATCAATCAACACACCTCGAACACATCCAAGTATATTTCAAACAATTAACTAAACCTACAATTCCTCCAAAATATATCTCCTCAAGTAACACCACTTATGACTTAACTCGCTAAATAAATCAGAAACGCAAAACAGAACCGAGAAAACCAAGTTACTCAAACTCCTTAATGTGCTAAATAAATTGGAAACTCAATTAATTAACTAAAATAAGCCACCTCACCTCATTCGTTAGAACGTAGGAGAATTATTTTTGGTTGTTTAATTTGTTTTATTTTTTGGGTTTGTATTGGTGCTGTTGAGTGTATTCATGATTTTCTTGATGTTTTAAGATTGAAAAAAATATATTTTTATTTTATTTTTTAACAAACAATTTGGTTCTTGCACATGAACTTTAGCGAGAAATATTTTATTTCTAAAAAAATTGAGGACAAAGTAAGAATTTAAAATCTACAAAGTCCCTAATAGGTGTTTCATTAAAAGACAGGTACCTTAAAATAATTTGCCCTACATATAAGATTTAGTGAATATATGTTAATACAAATGTATCCACGTGGATGTGTGAGGTAAGACTATAACGGGTTGGATGAGCAAGAGAAAGATGAGGTGCAAGGGACATAGGGAGATGGCTTATGATCGCAATCCCATTAAAGTTCACATGCAAGTATATAATTCTATAACAACCTCAAACAAGTACATAATTCTATAACAACTTCAAACAGCTTATAAATTTATAATTCCTTTCAAAGGCGATTGGGCCATAGACCAACTTCCATCATCTTCGATCGTGAACGAGTGAGTGCGATAACGGTTTCTCAGTTATTTCCTCATCAAGAAATTCGATTGGAGGAATGCGATGACACCTCAATCCATAATTAAGAGTTTCTAGTTATGCAGTAATTATTGAAAAGTTCCAAAACACAATCACGTCGGGTCTGTTCAACTGATCAACTGATTGCCGGAACAAAAGTAGAAAACAAGGAAGCACACCCTTAATTTGATTATCTAAGTAGCAAAATAAACTTATTGATACAATGATCTTTCCAAAGATATAGACTGAAGCTCAAGGAATGGTTCGCTGGTATAGGGGAAGGGCTCCCAAAGCCTCCCGTTCTGCTCTCTCCTTCTTCACCTGCAACATCAAGTCCAGTAGCATAAGCCCATACATTCCCACAGAGATAATTGTCACGGGTCACTTTAGTAATTGCGAGGGAAAGATATTGAGTGACATAAAGCCCAAGCATAACACACTAGAAGTTCATAATCTTCTTAAACATTTTTTAGGTAAGAAGATAAAATTCCCAAAATGCGTCACAGCGGCTTGTAACCTAACTTACATCAACTTAGGACTCCAAGGTTCTCCAAACGTTGTTAACAGGAGGGAAAAGGAAGGGCCGTGACAAGAAATAGAACACAAGTGATAAACAAATTAATCTTCTTTGCAGGGTCAAAACGAACCATACAAAACAATCTTATTTTCCCAATGATGCGTTCTCGGCAAGTCACGGAAGGAATGGAAGAGAGGAAGGGAAGAGACTGGACAGGTGATTACTGTAGGATGGCTTTGTTAGTAACCACCCATTATTCAACTTTAGCGATAAGTTTGCAGAGCTAATGGCAGGATAGTCACACTCTGATGATGTCTGTTATATACGGGCAAGTCTACAAGTACGGGTAATTTCAACAAACCAGAAAGGCACCTATAACTGTGAATCTAATCTGATAAATTTCTCACTGCTTCTTTAGTTGGGGTGATTGAGAGTATCAAGTTTCGTCATGTACAAGGGCTTGCCACAAGAAGGAACCACTATAATCTATGTTTTTCTCTTCAAGAAGCCTCATAGTTGATCCTAATTTCCTACTTCCATTTACGAACGGCCAACCTAGACATCAGTCAGGCATAACATCACACGAAGCAAAGGCAAGAATGCCTTGATGAGCAAATCAAGCAGTTCTTCTCATCAGGTGCTACCACACAAGCACTTGCACAACTTATCAAGTTCGTACGGATCTTAGTACTTAACAAACAACCGAACCAATTGAAAGATTTCGGATGTATGTGTGAGCTAAGTAGCAAAAATGACTTGGCAATTTTAAAGCGCACAACGTGCAGAATATACCAAACACAACAAACAATGAAAACACAGTGTTTCAACTTACAAGAGCCAGCATATCCTGAAGGTAGCTCCTGAACGGTGTTTGCACTGCCTGTAAAAAACTCATCCATCGTAAATACCAACCACATCGGAGCACGCATTCGATCCACCACACGCACAATCAACACGAATCAAACAAAACCAGCAGCTAACGAACAAGACGGAGGCAATCGAACAGGTAAGCGAGCGGAATCGGTTAGCCGACCGACCTGGAGGTCCTCAGGGAGGTACTCGTGCTTCATGGAGAGGTCCATAGCACGCTTGAGGCGCTGGTTGCGGGCGTCCACGATCTCCCTGGGAAGGCGGTTCAACGCCTCCTTGATGTCCAAATCATAGTACGGGTCGTACAGATCGTCGTACCGGAGCCCTAAATTTTCCCCCAATCCATCCATTAATCGCGATTCTAATTACGAAATAAACTAAATTCGGCAAGGGGAGAAAAATTGTAATTTTCCATCTTACCGTACTTCCTCAGGCGAGAATATAAGGATTTCGCGTACATCTTGGCGAACCAGTTCTTCCTTGGATCCGCCAGCGACATCAAAAACGACGACATTTTGGATTTAGCTCTTCTTCTTCTTCTTCTTCTTCTTCTTCTTCTTCTTTTATCTGGTGTCTGGTGGTTGTTTTCCCTCTAGAAGAATCGCGAAATGTGGGCGTTCTCGTTGGTTTGTTGGGCGAGTTTTTTGGGCTTGTGAAAAACGACGTCATGGTTTGTGGGTTGGGCTCATTATTTGTACCAGGTCATTGGACCTTTCTTTTCTTTTAAAATCCGGGAACAGGGAAGTGTTACTCCGTTTTTTTCAGAACGGGTAAGTAATGTTTCTTCCTCGTTGCAACTAGGGATGACAATTAGACCCGGATCCTAAGGGTCTACCCTGTTTTAGATCCAAAGGGTTTAGGACCCGTTGACTTTGACCGGATCCTAGATCCGAATGCTGTCCGAATCCTATTTTTTACAAAGGTTGAGAATATTGATATGGACCTATAGGATCCTACCCGGATCCAACCTGAATTTAATATATATATATATATATAATACTCTTTACGCAGGGATGCAAGGTTTGGATGCGTATGTTTTTACTATTGTTCATAAACAAACCACTGTGGTGGTGACACACTCTTTTGCTTATTTGTCTCTTGCTGGTGATATCTATTACTAATTTTTTCTTATGCTGTAACATCGTTGTTAGATTTTTTTTTTTGGACTTGATGTAATTTGTTTGTTCTTGTTGAAAGAATTATAACTTGATGAAGATGAGAGTCTCATCATTATTATGAGTTTTAATTTTAGAATGCATATGAATTTTGATATTGTAGTTTTTATTTTTTTTCAGTAAATAATTTTATGTAACATAGACCCGTGGGTCGATCCTGATCCTACCTAATATTTTTGGAACCATATTCTGCCCGAATCCTGTATTTAAAAGAGGATAAGGGCAAGGATCTGGATCCACCTTTATAAAAAAGGATAAGAATTTGGAACCTATATATCCTACCCGAATCCTACCCATTGCCATTTCTAGTTGCAACTTCCTTTTGACTGAAAAATAAATGCACCTTGACAGAAAATTTCTCCATTTTTTCTGATGGGATAAAAGAAGGAAACAATTGGCTGGGACGTTAATATTTGTGGATCTTTACGAACATCCATGGAATTCATGGACTATCCATATTCGTCAAGGCATGCTAGTGGCGAAATTTGGCAATTTACTAAGCATGCAGTTTGCACAATGATCGAGTGTCTTTTATGACATATCGGGGAGATGATATTTTATCGGGTCATCTAGAAAATCACATTTGAGTCAAAATAAAATGTTATTGGCCCGTCAACGTGGACTCGGACAATTTTTTTGGGTAGAAAAATTGGGTCAAACCCTTGCATAGCATAAAGTGGACAAATTACAATCAATGAAAGATAACATCCCTTAAAACTAAAGAATTAGTAGAGATTCGTGCAATACTTACATCAAAAGTATGACTACCGCTATAAATCCTCTTGTAGGAAAATCTTGAAGGAAAAACTACGAGAGGGAAAGAGTACGTCGATACTGCAGGTGTATCCCATGAATTATCATAAGACGCACGAATACACTGAAAATACTAACATCCTGTAAATAATCAGATTATGCCTCAATACAAGAGATTACAGAACCCAGGTTGCCTATCGAAACTCCATCTATGTTAGCTTGACGAAATTTTCTGCGGGCCTATGCCAAAAAACCATGATCGCTACGAGAGGTTAATGGAGTAATTTGGTTCGCTAGGGCATGAGCAAAACTTAAAAGATAATAACCACCAGGGCGAAAAACGGCATGATATAACCACCAGTAGACTATAACAAAGGTTGTCGACCAAGGAAGGTCATCCGTATGCGTCGTAGTGGCACAAATGTTGGCCCAAAGTCAACGTCTAGAAAACTTGCAATCACGAAATTAACGCATCACCGACTCTTGGACAGAACTAAACCTTGGACAAAAGTTGTCTTCGGTGAAGTGTCTCTCTGCTCGGTCTGCATTTTTTATTGTTGAGCTTTGGCGTCTCATTTTGGGATTGGTGTTAGCTCGGGACCGTGTCTATTATCATCATGTCATTGTGGAGACTGGAATTTGACACGGATAAACGATTTTTCTCGGTTATACTGTTCCATTTTCACACACTTTGGCTATGATCTCATAAACCATCTCATTAGTATATACAAAATTCAATACACATGATATGTAGTGAATATGATAGTTAATGTTCTATCCAAACTTGTTTTATTTGATATATTTCACTCTAATAAAATACACTCTTCTTATGTCACAATCATGTCTATAACTTTGAATTAAGTTGGCTAAGTAGGAAGGCAATAATATGCAATAATCAACAATCACTTAGATTAATTAGTGAGTACGATTTCTAGTTTAGTTAGATCTCAAATTTAAAGTTCTTATTAAAATGTTTCACTCGGTTAGAATTTGAATTTGTTGATACAGTATATCTAGATGCTAGATAGGATAAAAAAATGCAACAATATGAGATATCTAACATCAACAGAGCCCAAAAATTTGTAAAGTGGGACAATGTAGAGAATACCTAATTTTTTTAAGATTTGATTTAATTTTTTTGGTTAATTTATTTTTTAGTGAAATTAATTTTTTATTTTAGCGAGAATATATATAAAAACCATACATAATTATCAAACAAAAATAAATTAAGTTTACTTTGTCTTTCTGCCGGTGATAACTAATAACTATTTATATCTATTGAATATGTTGTTCTAATTTAACTATGTCCTCTATTCAATATTCTTGCTTTTTTACTTTTAATAGGTTGTATATATTCGAATCTTCGTTAGTCGACTATTTAGATTTTAAGATGACAGACCTTGAAGAAAAAAAGAATATAGTATGTAAGAAAAAGGACAATAATAGACGATAGCTAGAGAGGGATGGCATAAAGTTAATTCCGATAAAAAAAAAAGCAAAAACGTGAGAAGCGCGAGTTACGTAACAACCCTAACGGCTCTCCCTCCCAACCCAAAAAAGCGAGGACGCGCACAACACGCTAATAACCGAAAAATAACCGTTTTTAAAATATAGAAACCAAGGAGGAGAAGGAACACGGAACAAAAACCAACGAGAGAGAGAGAAGCGCAGAGACCCTTTCTCAACCCCGACGAAGACCGGTCGCCGATTTACTCAGAGAATGAGGAAGGGGAGGGGGTTGCTGTTTGGACAGATAACCGGAAGTAGCGGCAACGGCGGGGACGACGACGAGAGTGGTAGAGGAGTAGTATTAGGCGGGGTGTTCGCGAAGGATAAGGATAATGATATGGAGCAATTCTCGGTCGATGAGGCGACCAGCCGTTTTAGCATCTCCGGCGACATTCTCCCTTCCCTCGGCGCCACTGGCCGTACCAACCGCAAGATTAATCTCCAGCCCTTCGTTGTCTCTCCCTTCGACCCCAGATACCGGTGCGGGATCCCTTTCACCCTATTTCTTTACAAATTTTCAATCTAATATTCAGAATCGAAAAAATCGTAATTTATTTAGTTTCATTCTTATTTTTGTTACATTTTACTTCACGTTGTTTTAGCTGTTTGGCTGTGGATTTTAAAGGCTGAGCTATTTTCTTTGTAGATGAAAATAAGTATATAATTTGCATTGCATTGCCAGGAATATTGTTACATGATCATACACATGTCACTCTTGTCATATTAATTATAAGATTTGGCAGACATGTTGAACGCTATTAGCTGATTAATTTGGTCAGCTCGAATAAAGCTACAAAATTAAGAATTTTCTACAATAATATTTATGTTTTTATTTAGAGATATTTATGTTTTTATTTAGAGATTTGACCCGTTCTCAGCTAAGTTACTATGATTTAAAAAAATTTATTTGAGTGTGACATCGTCCAATTTTCCTATTTGGTTTACCTCCGACTGGTTTGATTCAAATCGAAACCAAATTAATTGTAACTCTCGCGTGTAGTGTGTGGGAAACGTTCCTAGTATTCTTGGTATTCTACACTGCATGGGTGTCACCTTTCGAGTTCGGGTTCCTGGACCAGCCGGGGTACGGCCTCGACGTGGCGGACAACACCGTGAACAGCCTCTTCGCGGTGGACATAGCCTTGACCTTCTTCGTGGCCTACTTAGACAAGGCCACTTACCTCCTCATCGACGACCGGAGGCTCATAGCTTGGAGGTACTTGAAGACGTGGTTTTTCTTCGACCTCATCTCCACCGTCCCTTCCGAACTCGTCAGGAGTATCCTCCCCGACAACCTCCAGTCTTATGGTTACTTCAGCATGCTCCGCCTCTGGCGTCTCCGGAGGGTCAGCAAGTTCTTTGCTCGGTAAACTAATACTTGTTTCGAGTATTGAAACAAAACTAAAAAGTGTCGTTGTCCTAACCGAGTTTTTAATCTTTTCAGAATGGAAAAAGACAAGAACTACAGCTACTTCTGGGTCCGCTGCACTAAGCTCATATGTGTAAGTACACAAATCCACAAGCATGTTACTCTTAGAGTTAGAATCGCGGCTGATAACGTGGAATTGTATGTGTACATTTGGAAAATAAATGTGATGTTATTTAAATGTGCAGTCAGAACAAATTTACTGTTGAAATAAATGGGTCGTTAATGGTGTTGTTGAGGACCAGCAGCTTGGAATCCTGTCATTCTCATAATGGATTTGCTTACTGGGTTTGTAGTGTATTTTGTAGGTTACGCTTTTTGTGGTTCATATGGCTGGTTGCTTCTTCTACCGCCTCGCTGCAACGTACAGTGACCCGAAGAAAACGTGGATCGGATCTGTCTGGGAGAATTTTCACGAAGAGCATTTGTCAGTCCGGTATGTTACATCTCTATATTGGTCCATAACGACGCTCACCACTACCGGATATGGCGATTTGCACGCGGTGAATCCGAGGGAGATGGTGTTCGTTATGATCTGCATGATGTTTGATCTCGGACTCACTGCTTACCTCATCGGAAACATGACCAACTTGGTCACCCATGCGACCGGGCGAACGAGGAAATTTGTGAGTAGGTTATATCTTCTAACTCGTAATTTGTGACGAGGATTATATCGTTCATGAGCCTTAAGTTGGTTTTGTATTGCTGCACTTCAGAGAGATACGATCCAAGCTGCTTTGAGTTTCGCGCAGAGGAACCAACTGCCAGTGCGGCTGCAAGATCAGATAATCGCACATTTGAGCTTGAAGTACCGCACTGGTGTAGAAGGATTGCATCAGCAAGAGGCGATTGAAGCCCTTCCGAAAGCGATACAATCGAGCATTGCAAATTACCTTTTCTATTCGATGGTCGACAAGGTTTACCTGTTCCGTGGGGTCTCAAATGACTTGCTTTTCCAATTGGTATCCGAGATGAAGGCCGAGTACTATCCCCCTCGAGAAGATGTCATTTTGCAGAACGAGGCGCCAACGGATTTGTACATTTTGGTCACTGGTGCCGTGGTAATAATAATTTCTAAATGTGTGCCAAATTCTCGTGTTAAGTTGCAACTTTGTGTTCCTGAGGAAGCTCATTTTTTCGGCCCACGTCTCACAGGAACTCATCACAACAAAGAACGGAATAGAACAGGCAAGTTGGTTGCTTCAAGTTGAATGGTTTTCTAGCTCCTTCGGAGTCGTTTAATCTGTCGAATGAATCAAGAAAGTTGGTCTGATATCGCCAAAATTTCAGATCGTGAGCGAGGCCAAAAGCGGAGATGTGGTTGGTGAGCTCGGTGTGCTTTGCTACAGACCTCAACTTTTCACGGTTCGAACCAAACGACTGAGCCAGCTGCTACGCCTGAACCGTACGTCATTTTTAAGTATCGTCCAGGCGAATGTTGGAGACGGGACAGTCATCATCAACAACCTTCTCCAGGTTCGGCATGATATAGACAAGATTGATCATTAATGGAAGGAAGGAATTTTGACTAGTTTGTTCCGAACTTTCTGTTCCATTCAGCACTTGAAAGAGTTCAGGTTTCCAGGAATGGAAGGAATTTTGACAGACACAGAACAAATGGTGGCTCGGGGACGGATGGATTTGCCTCTCACCTTGTGCTTTGCAGCCATGAGAGGCGATGATCTACTTCTGCATCAGTTACTCAAACGGGACGCAGATCCGAACGAAGCAGATAGCAACGGCCGGACAGCACTGGTCAGCAAATACCAACTTTTAAATGTTTCTTCAATTTGATTTCATTCATCAGAACTTGGAACTGATTTTGCTGTTCCATCAAACAGCACATAGCCGCTGCAAACGGACATTCACATTGTGTAGTTCTTCTTCTCGAGTTCGAAGCTGATCCGAACTGTAAAGGTAGCTCTTCTTGTGGATGCAGATGATTCTAACTCAATGTCTCTGATCTTATAAATGTGTCTATTTGTACGTTGCAGACTCGGAAGGAAATGTTCCGTTGTGGGAAGCCTTGTTGGGGAACCACAAAGCCGTGATCAAACTTCTAGCAGACAACGGAGCAACACTGAACAGCGGCGACGTTGGCCAATTCGCATTGGCCGCAGCTGAACAAAACAACTTGGATTTGCTCAAAGCAATCGTCGATCACGGCGGAGATGTGACCGTCCCTGCGCTCTGTGGTAGCACAGCCCTTCACACGGCTGTATCCGAAGGCAACCCCGAAACAGTCAAGTTCCTCTTGGATCAGGGAGCTGACCCGGATCTACCAGACGTCTATGGATGGACGGCGAGGGCTCTAGCCGATCATCAGGGCCACGAAGAGATCCAAGCGCTATTTCAGGCCAGGCAGGAGAGCAAGAGACCGCGTATTGCAATGATGTCTAAGCATCCTCTTGGAGTACTCCCTCCTCCTGCAGGTAAGCCTCTGTCTAGGTACAGCAGCGAACCTGTAGTGCCACCTTATTCGTCAAGTTCGAGTTTCGGTGCAATGGACCCTGCTCCGGAGATGATGTGGTCGGACGGTCGTCGGAGGCGGAGGCTTAACACCTACCGCAACTCGCTGTTCGGGATGATGTCAGCTGCCAGTACTACCGTCCCCAAGTCCCCTGCTAAAGGTCCGGTCGAATGCATCCCGAGTCTGAGCTACGCGGTGAGAGTGACCATTAGCTGTCTTGGAAGGAGCGAGGATGGTGCAAAGCTCATTCAGTTACCAAAGACCATGCAAGAACTACTCGAGGTGGGTACTCGCAAATTTGGCTTCTTTCCGACGAGAGTTCTTAGTCAAGAAGGTGCTGAAATAGAAGATATAGAGCTCATCAGAGACGGTGATCATCTAGTTCTTGTAAGAGATGATACAAATGGAACCTCATAGTGACAGAACACAGAAGCAACCAACATGTTGTAAAATTGTTGTTGTTCTATACTTTTTGGTTTCTCCATTAATTCTTCCTGAGTTAAGGGCACAGAAGATGAGAGATCTCTTGTAATCTGAGAGTTTTGTCATAAATGTAAAAAATTGATTCAACGATTGTAAATAATCGATTGGAACTCCGTTTATAGTGAGTGCGTTCTACAATGGCCGAAGCATTTGTCTGTTGAGGATTGTGTAAAACCTAATGGATCTTTTGATAGAAGTACGGAAAGGAGTTGAGAAGAGTTGGGAATAGAATAGAAAGGGACGTAGGAGAACATACTTATTTTATTATATTTCTCATAGTAAAAAAAATGTGGTTTTACTATCGGTGTAACTAGTTGTATTGACATGTCTTTTTTCCAGTCCGACCAATTGGTTTTTGGTCTTATTTCGAAAAAAAACTATAGTTCGACCTAAACTTATTAAAATAACTAAAAAAAAATTATACTTAGATACCCTATGATTTTACTGATTTTCACTTGGGTACTTTGTGCTTTTTTGACCGTAGAACAGGTCCAAATTTTGAAAATTTTCATCACGGACCGGTCCAATTTCTGATCCGCGTCTTTTTTACAAAACGGCATTATTTTGCTGCTCACGTGGTGATCCATGTGTTTTGTATTAATATCTATTTTAGTACTAAATATTTTAGTAATTTTAAAAATTTCCTCCCCTTTTCTCTCTCTTTCCTTCTCCTCTCTCTCTCCCCTCTCTTCTTCCTCTCTAAAAAAAACCCCTAATCCTAATCCCAATCCCAGAAAATCCCTAATCACCATCCCTATTTGCATCATCTCCTCCTCCTCCTCCTCTCTCTCCTGCTCTCTCTCTCTCTCCTAATCTAATCCTAGCCCAGAACGTGGTCGGGATGGCGGCGTTGGGAAGGTCCAACATCTCTCCCCAGGCCCAACTCATAAAGGTCCTCTGTGCCCCTAAAGTCTTCGCTGTTTGCCTATTTCCCTCCAACGGCATCGCTTTCATCAGCTTGGTACTTTGGCTGCTGTTTGCACGTATTCCCAAGTAGCTACCGTTGGAATATGTGGATCCAATCCTCTGGAATTCCAAAGTGAAGTAGTTGTCTTGTGCAAGGGAAGAGGAGGTGTTGAGTGCTTCTCCTTGTTTGAGTATATTATTTTCTGGTAATGAAAAAATGGAAGGGACAAAACTTGTTGCTAATGATATTAACAACAGTTTTTAGGGTGCGGCGGCCATGGATATTGTTAGTTTTTTATGTAAGAAAATTATTTGCTTCTTCTAAGCACCGAAGTTGGCGAAGAGTAAGTAATACATATATACCAAAACCACACTCGACCATGGAAATAGATTTTTGAGAGAGAGAGAGGAGGAGAGAGAGAGAGGAGGAGGAGGAGAGAGAAAGGGGAGGAGGTTTTTAAAATTACTAAAATATTTAGTACTAAAATAGATATTTAACCCAAAATACATAGACCGCCACCTAGGACGCGAAACGGCATCGTTTTGTAAAAAAACAAGCATTATCTTACAAGTCCGTAACAACCCTTAAAACAACCACCCACTGTACCAACAAACTCTTAGGGTCTTGTAAGATAATGCTTGTTTTTATCTTTAACATGTATAGGAAAAAAATTGGACGGGGGAAAGGTGTACTCTTAGGGTTATGGATCCAGTTGGTTTATTTTGGCTAGCTTTGTTATCGCTGTACTACCGTGATTCTATTAATGAAATGAAGAAAATTAAAAATTGGACGAGTTTGAGGTTGGATGATTCGATTTTGTTCTAAAGGGATTACGAGTTTGGGGTCGATTTTTGCATTTAGCCTAGAGAGTTGTGACTTTCATTGTAAAACAATTTCTTTTTCCTTAATTGAGATAGTTTGTTTAAGCCAATTGCTTTGTTATCGCTGTACTACCGTGACTTTCACTGATACTATGCATGTTGCTATTTGTAACAGTTGATTAGTGATGGAGCAACGTCCACGCCGTTATGACTATATCGGACATGATCGCACCCCGGAATCTGTAGATCTGTTATACCTACATCAGTATCATCAGGCCACTTTGATATGGGAGAAAGAGGTCGTGTAAAAATATTAACGTTGGTTGTTAACCAACCGAGCTACAAAGCCACTTCGTCTAGTGTCAACTTTACAAATTAGAAATTACCTATTACTTTCGCACCGGTTTCATACAATTACAATTTTACCCTTATTTTCACTATAAAAAGCAAGGTTTATTTTTTCCTAAATCACATATTTTCTGTGCAGAATTGGTAACAAAATTTGTAAAAATTGGCATTTTTTGTGAATAAAAGGTTGTCCGAAGTCGCATATTTTTGAGCGACTTTGGTTTTGCACGAAGTCGCATATTTTTGAGCGACTTTGGTTAAATTTGAAAAAGAATTTGGAGTCGAGCCTTGCACAAAGTCGTATCAATTTTTGGAGCCGAGCCTTGCACAAAGTCGCAACAATTTTTGCGACTTTGGTTTAGAGCCGATCCGGAGCCATGATCCGAGCCGCGCACCGAAATCGCAGTAAAGTATGCAATTTCGTGCATTCCAAATTCGCAAGAAAAAGTGCGACTTCGTACCGACATCAGACAGGGAATTGATTTTCCGAGGACCCCTTTTTGGGGAAACAATTTTAAAATAACCCCCTCATGAAAAATGCCCAAGATTGATCCCCGATCATCTCTCTCGACTTCAAATTCCCGATTATCATCGACAAACATCACCACCACTGGCGTTGTAGATTTGATTTTGGCGTCGTCGCTCCGGTCTTGGCGTAGTCGCTTTGCTTCCGACATCATCGTTACATGTACGCTCTCTATTCTCTCTTCTCTGGTCTCTGATTTCTGACGTCGTGTTTTCGACATCGTCACTTGTAGTCTCTCACTTTGTCTTTCTCCAGCTTGCAACTATCTATGGTACTCTCTGCTTTAGTGTCTTGGTCTCTGATTTGTTGAGTTTGCTTGGCTTCAATATTTGCCTTCCATTAGTTTCATCATTTTGTTATTTTGTTATTGAGATTGTGATTGAATTTTTTTTGTTCATTATAGAGATTTTATTATATAGCTTTTATATTTTAAGTCTTTGAATTTGACTTTTAGATTTGGACTGAGAAATTTTTTAAGCAACTAAGTAATTTCTTTATGTTGGCTGGATTTATGGATAATGTTTGAATGGTTGACTTGTGAATGTTTAATGTACTTAATATTTTTTTACCTACGTAATCTATTTTTTATTTAAAAAAAATCCAATTCGACATGGAAAATGAACAAAATCTGAATCAAATTTCTTGTAAATCTTGAAAAGTGTTGCAACCCTAGAAATCTCAAACAATTGACATGCAATTCAAACAATTAAAACAGCGTAATTTGCAACGTTTATCCAATAATATCCGGATCTGATGCCAGGTCTATGGTGGTTAGGGATGGTGGATAGCATATGGTAAGATATTATTAGACCTTACTCATACAGTAATTTAAAAAATTGGATTTATATCTTATCTTGGACCCTCAAAAAATTTCATTAATAAATTTATATCCTTATTTTCAGAGTCTATAAGTAAGGGGATTCGGATCTAGATCTAAACCCAGGTCCAAATTCGAATCCAACGGAGTTGTGATAAACCACAATTACTGAAACTTCCACCATTCTTACTAACTTGACAACGTTTTTTTGTATTGGTCAACTTGTACCTTGTCTCATATACATACATTCATATTAGTCGGATCTCATTGCAAAACCTCCATAACAGCCTCAACTCACCTAATCTTCAAGAGATAAACCAAAAAAAGAAAAGAATAATCCCATGAAAAGAATCAAGAAATGTAATTAGTGGAAGTATTTTTCCCTCCTACATTTTGTTAAGCCTTTGGTTTCTTTTCTCATTTTGTTTTGTCAACTCCTTTTCCTGTCATATAAGCCTATAGACGTCTACATTTTCTGCGCGACCTTTTCGATCTGCTGAGTTGTTTTCCTCAAACTCCTTAGCTGCTCCAGATCTTTCAACAGTTTGCTAGACTGAGGATCCTGATGATCCTAACCAATGGTCGCCGGCAATTCGGCCCGGGTATCGATGTGGCCACGCCTATATTTCCGATGGATGGATCTGTTCGGAATACCAGGTGAATTATACATAATTGATCATGTAGTGAAAACAGAGAAACAAGAAACAAGACAAGCTGTCTGTATGTCTTGCCTGTCTATCCTCTTTGAAGCTCAACGTCCTGTGCTTCAGCTCTCCCCTGTGAGTCGTAAACTCATCAAGAATCTCGGCCTCGAAGAAGTCTTCGTCACTTCCATTGCGATCCTCGTCCGATGTTTCTCCATTCTGCAAGAAGATTAAAAGTGCATGAGCAACTAGTACATGGTATATAGTTTGATCAAGCTTGAGAAGGAATTGAAGAACTTGCCCCTAGAGAAAGACTTCTCCTTGGAACTCCAGCAATTTCTTCGTACTCGGCAGCATCCAGTTCTTGTAGGTAGTGAGGTTCAAACCACTTAGGAAGGATGCGTTGCCTTACCGAAATGAGGAGAAAGAATGGTAGCGGAAACAGTACTCCTGCGATGGGAATCCACGTCACCCCAAAGCAAACCAAGAGGTAGATAAATTGGAATATCGTGAAGATGGCGATCTGCTTGTACGGCACCGACTCCACGAAAGAAGCATGGGCACCTTCCAGGACCCTGAGAAACCGAATGTCAAAATAAATAAATTATGCTATAATAATTAGCTAGCGAAGTGGTGAAGGAATCGAGCTTACTTGTAGCGACGGGCCGGAGTGACAAACAGCAAGAGAATCCTTTCCCAGAACTGGCTACCTGGCAGACTGTCGATGGCCATGTAGGCGAAATAACCCCAAAGAACGGAGGTAGGGATCCTCTTAATTACTGGTAAGGCACACATGGATAAACCAACAAGGAGTGACTGCAAAAGGTTGCTTATTCTTTGTTCTTTTACTCTAACAGGCAAATGAGCTTCGATGTGTTTCTCTGGGTCAAAACTGTTCTTTTTGTCTCCACCATCATCAACTTTCATTACTGCCTCCTTCAAATCTACCAACTCTTTGTCCACGGAAGAATTCTGCAGAGTGCACCATCGTAAGATATCAAAAGCCACGAGGAAACCAAAGAGATGGGCACACACTTGGGTAAAACACGGTTCTGTAGGGAACTTACTGGCGGAGTTGCATCCATCTCAATAAAGATAGCTTGCATTGTTCCATAAATCTCCGAGCTGCTTGCTTTTCTGTTGATACAATCCTTGGCTTTCTTCACCATCTTTCTATGCATAAGCTGTATCCGTAACATATAATGTAAGTACATTACTCAATACTGCCTAAAACAAACAAGTAACCAGAAAATATTTTCCTGTTCTTTTCAAATCAGAATCTGCATCTTGCCTGCTTCTTGAGAACTGCAAGACTCTTCGTATGCATGGGGGACTGGGGAAGCACACCATTTGAAGGCGGAAGTCCAAGCAATCCGCACGCCAGTGTCTGTGCCACAAGCAGCTCACTTAAGAGGAATTCTTCGAGGAAATGATAAATTATGAAGAACAAGAAAGTTATATTGAATCATCACTCTACCATGAGCCCGAGCAAGAATATATCATAGTGGTAAGCAGATGGTTTCTTGAGATTGAACTCCTCCTGCTGTGCCATCTGTGAAGCTACACTGTGGTCGAAGAAGTACAGACCTGCAACCATAATTGCTGGAATTATGGCAGCAAATATGTATCCAACGGGTACCTTTGTCATATCCTGCATGATGATAGTATTAGCAAAATAGCCATTGATCTGATTTCTGGTATAGGTTATTAGAAAGTTAAAACAAGCCCTCCATCTGATTTGTGATAATTTACCAGAGAAGGTGAATATAGCAGCAGAATTTACCTTGACAACTGTCCAATGGTAAGTAGATTTCGCATCCCACAAGAGTGGACTATCTAATCTTCGTGGAACTCCAGAAGGAACATCCCGAGGTATGGCATAAGACATTGCTGTCCATACTAAGACCATGGAAGGAACTCCATAATCTGCTATGAACCCGCGGAACCACCCTGCAGACAATGCAACATAAAGAGGATGTGTGTGCATTACATTGTCTGGCACAATGCTCTCCTCAAAACGAGAATGAAAAATTTATGTCCATTTCATTTACCTGTTCCATAAAGCCATGATCTTGCCCCCCGGCTCTTAAGGGAGGTGAAAAGTAAGCCAAAAGAGAAGATGATGGCGAGCAACCCGTTGATGTAAAGCCACTGGAAGTCGTACTTCTCCAGTTGACCATTATCATTGTCAGGAACCTTGAACTCGCTAACCAGTCCCTGTGCACCAAATATTAACCACGATCAATTACAATCTTGTAATGTGTAGAGCTACATTATACAATTTACCGAAGTAAAACATTCTCAACGACTAAGCATATCTGATGAGATCACAACCAGCGCACCTTAATAGCCTCTTGAATGAATAGGACTGTGATTAGCATGCCAAAGAGCTCTCCTGCAACCCTTGTAAATTTGGAGATGATGTTGGATGCATTGAAAATTGCAAGAAGGCAAAGCATGAGAGATGTCCAGACACAAACCCTGCAATGTAGTTAGGACAGAAACATAAAGTTTCGACTAGTTTGAGTACGCTTGAACTGAGAGGTTTGCCTTCCTTACCATCCAGCCCACGCTAAGAACAATTCACGGCCCAACTCCTCTCTGCTTTTGCTGAAATTATACAGATACGTGTACATGATCGCAGTCGGCTCTGCAACTCCCAGTATCAGCAGAGGCTGTCCACCGAAAATGGAGTGGATCACTCCACAGATAGCAGTGGATGCTAACGTTTCCACCGTACTCAGGCTTCCATCTAGCACACAACCAAATAAAAAAAGTTCACTACCCACTACAAATTTCTTCTCCAGCTGCCAATTTTTAACCAAAAACTTTACCTGTGTCTCGATTCAACTGCTCCCCAAACACGATAACAGGAAGCGCAGAGGCAAAGAAGATATACATTGTTGGAGCCAATATCCTGGACATGGTTTAACAAAAAACAAAAACTTGCTTGAAACAGAATCCCACACAAAGTACAACTAGCTTGAAGAACATGTTCTTAAACAAACCTGAACCCGGATCCGAAAGTACCAGCCCAATCATCTTTGTAGCAAGCGAGTCTTCCTCTCAAATCGTCTTTTATACCCTTGAAAGGTGACATCCTCATCATTCCTAAACCACAACGACCACATAATTCATTGAGCTATCAACTAAATAATCACAAAAAGGGGACCCACCAGCAATATGCAAACATATAAAACCATTTTCACATTAGTCCTCCGAATAAAAATGCAGCCCAGAAAACCCCATTTAATGAAAAAAAGAAAGCGACTTTCTCCACCAGGAGAGCTGAAGAACCCATTTTTATCTAATTTATTTGCATGTAAATAAATATATAATTGCACCAACACGAAGAAACACAACAAAAAACAAACTGATCAAAAAAAAATAACCGCAAAGACTCTCCTTTAACAAATACGACATTAACGCACGTGGAAAAATAAAACGCCCCACGTAACAAACGAAGTTACCTGCGGGATAAAGGCCTCGCCTTTGTCCCCGGGCGGTAAAAAGGTGTCGCCTTTGGGGAGTATTTCAGACAGACACACAATGTACAATGTACCCTTTTTTTTTTCTTTCAATAAAGGAAAACCCTTTCTTTTACTTGTTTTCGAAATGAGCAGGAAAGAAGATTAAAACAAAAAAGTTTGCCTCTCTTTTGTGTAAATAATTTCTCTTCTTCCCCTCTGCCTTGTTTGCGTTGGAGAAGAAGAGAGAAGGAGAGAGAGGGAGCGAGGGAGCTGGAGGGAGGGAAACTTGGGCAAGGGATTTAAAGCGTCCTCTCTCTCTCTCTCTCTCTCTCTCTCTCTCTCTCTTAATTGTTAGTAATTAATTGTTTCTTGTTTTTTAGAACGAGTAATCAATTTTGTTTCTGTTACGAGGAAAAGGAAAGAGAGTGAAACGAGGGGGGAACAACGGACAAACAAAGGTTTTTGTTTCGTCTTGTGTCCAATTGTCCCGCCTCGCTGTCTAATTTGTGGGGCCCGCTTCAACAGGGGTCCACAGCTGGATTCAATGTGACACGTGGAGGATGTTCATTGGATGGATCGGGTCGGTGGTACAGAGAATTTATGTCTCCGATCCCGCGTTATGTATGGTTGACGCGGGTCGCAGGTGGGTCAAAATGTTGTTAGGATTCTATAATGATCGTGTCAGCCGATGACGATGTGCATTAAAAGAATGCCAACGTTTTTTTATTACAAAAAAATCAATAAAGTCTGACATATGTCTGTTCCGATCCAGATTTTTTAAATAATTCAGTATTATAATTTGGTGAAGAAATTTCAGGACATCTTTGGGATAATGGTAATGTATTTCGTGTTGTAGGTAATCGAATTTCCCTAGAAACATGTATACAAGCTCGAATTTCCTTGCTCGTGAAGTTGATGTAAATTATTTGTCAGGTTGGCGAACGGAGTCCGAAATTAACTGATGCTTGCAAAATATGGAAGAATATTAAATCTTGATTTGAAAAAACTGGATACATTGCATAAAGCCGAATTTTTCAATTAACATGGGTAATTAATTCTATTGCTGAGGTACATAATGAAATTACCTAAAGTACATAATAGAAATGCCTCTATTCTCCGTTTTATTCTTCATTGTGTCGCACGCATGCACACTAAAGTAATTAATATATTTTTTAGTTGATGCGTGACTTTACAAAGTGAACTAATCTAAATTTTGAACTTTACAAAATTTTAATTGTGTCACCATTTTCTCAAATATATAATATTATTTCGATCTTGATGACTCAAATTTCAAACATAGTATTATTGCAATTAGAGTTAAGGCATGTGCATAGCCCAATAATTAATTAATGAAATGGAAATTCGATAAGGCCAACGACAGATACCAGAAAAGAAAAAACAAGAAATTAACCTCTAATTGTAACTTGAAATTTTTTGGGGACTAGTTGATCTGCTAAGCTAACAATGTCTATTCTATATTGGAAAATCGGGGACGGTTTATATTTTTGGATTATATTGGCATGAGCTGGAATATTGTTACAAAGAGATGGCAAGAAACAATAATACAAAGAGCAACCGCGTAAAGAGTAGAGATGCTCATGCAACGTTTCTTGTCATTTCTATAAGAAGCAATCACCGCCATAATTCTTGGAGTTATATATATATATAATTCAGATGCACGCGGCGGCCAATATGCTCTTATTAAACTCTACAGCTGTATATTGCCTGCCAGCCTAGCAAACGTGTGTGATTGATTGATTAACTCAAATTCTACCCAAAGTTTCAAAATTTACCACTACATTACAAACGCAATTGTGACAGTTCTGGTGAGATCTTTATATTTACACTTCAACAAGTCTGTCTAATTTCTCTAATATAATCTGGAATCTTCAAGTAATTTGTGATTTTTCACTTATAAAATTAAATTCATTATTTTTACAATTAAAACAAAGTCTATCGAACTGTCGAAGTTTGCACGCCAACATATGATGATACATGGGTGAATAAATTTTCTACACTTATAAACAACCAAACATATTTTGAGGTTGTGCGTCACTCGAATTCCAAGTAATTGACACGTTAATGACCTGAACAGAGACATGAACATGAACGTTGACGGAAAGTTGCAGATGAAGGAATGTCCGAAGCAAACAGCTTAGCATGTCAAAAGGAGAGCTTCCCGGGTGCGGCCGAGCAGCCTCAGCACCGTCGCGGCGATTTGATTTCCGCTCAGACCAGCAAGCGTGAGTTGTTCGGTAGGCAACGCGTGCTCGATGTAGTTGTCCGGCAACACGATAGGTCGCCACTGCACAACGGAATTAATTGTCAGACATTGGTAAAGAAAACTGAAACAATGAAGCTGATCCCAACAAATCAGATGTCGTTACCTTGGTTTGACCGTCGATCTGCCCATCGAGAGCCATGAGTTGCGCGACATGAGATCCAAACCCACCTATAGAACCTTCCTCGACTGTGACCAGGAAGGCATGGTTCTTGCAGAGTTGTCTGAGAAGCTCTGCGTCAAGTGGCTTGCAGAATCTGGCATCCGCAACGGTTACTTCAACCCCAAGCTTAGAAAGGAGGGCCCTGGCTTTCAGGCAGTTCTGAACCATTGCTCCGTAACCGAGCAAAGCAACGTCTCTACCTTCCACAAGCACATTTCCTTTTCCAACCTGCACAATAAATCCACATTGTGTTAGTCAATGCGGCAATCAGAAGTTGTGAGGTATATCTCGAAGTACACCTCAATTGGAATCCCGCTGCGAACATAGTGGTCATTCCCGACAATGGCACCCCTCGGGTAGCGGAAGCAACTTGGCCGATCGTCAATTTGGGCTGCAGTAGCCACCATGTCCACTAGCTCATCCTCATTGGATGGCGCCATAACAATCATATTTGGTAAACATGACATAAATGTAATATCAAATGCTCCACACTGCACAGGACCATCAGATCCAACTAACCCTGCACTTGTAATGACAAAACGGACAGGAATCTTCTGACGGTCCACGTCATGGACTACCTGCAGATGGACTACCATCAGATCCAACATACATCGTTCCTACTAAAACAATACAGAAATTTGTGTGACATAATAAGTTTCACTCCTATAGGAGTTTAAAATTATTAATGAATCTGATCATATCATCCAACAGATAATAGAGAGATACAGAGGACGAACCTGGTCATAAGCTCTTTGTAAGAAAGTTGAAGGTATGATGCAAAATGGCTTCAACCCTCCGCGTGACAAACCCGCCGAAAAGGTTACTGCGTGTTGCTCGGCCATTCCCACATCAAAGAACTTGTCTGGGAATCTTTCTTGAAATAGTTGAAAGGAGCGTTCCATTCCCATCCCCGCATGGACTATTACAATATCTTTGTCCTTCTCTGCTTCCATGATCAAAGCTTCGACAAAGCAATCACTATATGTTCGAGTGTGCAAACTATAAAGTGTTGGAAGCACATTAGTCAAACCTGCAAAATTTTGGCCAGGAAGAAAACTAAGATACATACACAAGCTTGAGAAAACCATAAAGGGCAGACCCTGAAAAACTATGACAAGCTTGATGATCTTGAATGTAATAGATTTCAGATTTACTTAACAGAGATGAACACAAGGAACAATGCCATAATCAAACTTACTATTAAAATTATTCTCTGTTGCATCGCTCTTTTGCTCTTCTTCTGCTTCTCGACATTCTTCCGTTATTACATGCACTAGGACAGGACCCATCGAATCCAAAGATGCAACTTGTTGCAGAACACAAATTAAATCTTCCACATTGTGCCCATCGACGGGGCCTATGTAGTACAGTCCAAGCTCTTCAAAAAGAGTTGAACCTCGTGGACCTACCATCCCTCGCGTATACTCATCTACTTTGGCTGCAAGCTCATGCATACCCATGCCTATGCTTTTGGTAACAACCTGTGTGGACGAAGAAAATTGAGATGATACAATTCACAAACACCTCATAAGTAGCAGTTTTTTTAGAAGATTATTCCCCAAAGTACCTTTGCAGCCTCTCTGAATTGCCGGAATGATTTGCTTGACTGAATTCTGCTTATAGTACTGGACAACGCAGTAATGGAGGTCTTGGGACCCTCTTCAATCTTTGGGTGTAAAGAGTGACGACTGTCATTCAAAATGACTATCAAATTGGAATCCAAATAGCCAGCATTACTCATCGCTTCATAGACTTGACCCGCCGTAGTAGACTCATTGCTGATGACAGTAACCACACGTTCACGTTTCCCTTTAATATCACGGGCTACTGCAATGCCTGATGAGTGAAATATAAAATCTCCGATCAAGTTTGGTTTATGGAAATATGAAAAGGAATTGTGCAAATGTATTAGTTGGGAGAAAATGTTCAGACGAGCTGACAACAGCACTAGTGAGTTTAAAGAGAAAATTCCATTAATAGAAGAGGTAACTTCTTTCTACAGGCATCTTTAAAGGTACAATGATTAAAGAAATTAAGACACTACCAAGCCCTGCTGAGACACTATTGCACCCATGCCCCGCACCAAATGGATCATATTCGCTATCCGATTGAGATGTAAGGCATGAACGGCCTTTCTTTTCCCTCAATGTCTGCATATGCAGTCGCCTTCCAGTCAGAATTTTATGAGCATATGTCTGCCAACGATAAATGTAAACATGTTAGCTGTTGCCAGAAAGATCAGGAACAAGCAGTGAGCACACTAAGCGGGAAATGTTACTTGATTGGCGACATCCCACAATATCTTGTCCACCGGAGCATGAAATACATAATGGAGAGCGACCGTCAGTTCCACCACTGCCAAACTAGCCCTGAATGATTTTTGTGTCGTCGACATACTAGAACGCATATCTAATCGTATTTCATTAGCTAATTGTTTCAATTCCTGAGCAAAACCAACTTCATGTGAGTACATCCATCCCTTCAGGCCTAAGCACGCACAAGGAAATGAAGATCACGAAACAACCTTTACGGTCAAGTTCTTCAAGTGAAGCGGATTGTCTACGAAATCGAGTATAGGCGTGGGAAGTTTATCCCAGAATATGTCATCAATATCAGACAAAGACCGAATCCGGGTCGCCATTCCCTGCATCATCAAGAGGCACCATATATCAATTACCATTAATAGGATCTCCATTTCCAACCCAAAACCCCACACCAATTGGGTAGATAGATGTTCCGCACTTAAAAAATTGGCCCCCATCACTCTTGCACTAAGCAATGTAGATTCTCAACGCGCCCCTAAAATGACTTCACCAACATCGAGATATAGGGCCGTGCACGCACAATAGGCACAAGATCAACCCGCTCTGATATCATGTTAATGTGTAGGTGGATTTTCGACACTTATAGACTTGTCAGCTAAAGCATGGTATTCTCAACACCATTGACCACTTATACAATCAAAAGCACACCATTTGAGCTCACAAAAGTTAGAAAGTCTTCCAGCCAATCATCATCATTTCAATACAATGATCAAGCCAAAAAGGAAGAAACTTTAACACTCACCCGGGAACTACTGGTGGAAGCAGAACATGGGTAGGACCTAAATCTCGAAAACTCCAAATTAAGAGGGAAATTGGACCCCAAAGCCTCCAACTTGGGACCCAATTTTGTACGAGGAGGCTGAGAAATTCGGTGCTTGAACTGGGTACTGGCTGAACCCATCATCAACCCAAGCAAAAAGAAAAGGTTTAGATTCTATCGAGATTGGTTGGTTTTTGGGAGCTCTCAAAAGAGTCAACGTTGATACCCAACAATCTTCCTTCCCACACAAGGGTGCGAGAACGAACAGCTAATTACGAGTAAATTTAATTACCAAGAATTTACTTTTGTGAAAGAATTGGTCAGTCAAATTTTGACAAGGAAAATACGAAATTTATATATTAAAAAATTTGGAAGAAGAAAATGAGAATCAAAGGAATGGGACAATCTAGCCTGCCTAGCCGGCAAGAGACGCAGCAGGATACGACAAGTGTCAACCGTAAATCTGGAGCCTGGTTGGCTTTAGTAATTAGTAATTACTAAATAGTATAGTTCATTCGTCTAATGTGATGGGCTTTTTCTGGGCCCAATTAAAAAGCCTAGTAGTTAAGTGGCGTGGTCCAACTTTGAGCCCAATTTTTGTTACTTTGGGCCCATGCTCCGAGTAAATCCCAACAAATCAAACCAAATTTCTTTTAAAAAAAAAAATTCTAACGATCAATTGAGTTTGGAACTATGAGGAGACTCTCGATGTTAAGTCTGAAGAAGGTGATAACAATGTCAAATCATCATATCTTTTTAGGTGACACACGTATAACAATGGCTGTAGTGTAATTATAGTAAGTCATAGGAACGTATGGCTAAAATCGTTCCCGGATCTGTTAAAACTTAAAACCAAAATATAAACTAAAGAAAATAAGATCAAACTTCACATCAACTTTGTATTGTAAAATAGCATGTTAATTGTTTGTTTTACATATAAATTAAATCAAACACACTGAGTGCTCTTCTTCATTTTCAAAATGAGATTGCGGATTGGGACACACCAACGTAGTTCACTCCTTTGGCTTATCGAATATCTAATGTTTCATAGTTTGTCCTACGTGGCTTAACACTTCCAACAAAATTTTGCCGACTGTTCAAAGCAGTAACTGAAAGAAGGTTCCAGTTCCACCAACTAATTGTAATCCTAATAAATTCTAATTAATATGTGTTTATATATGTCTTCTATATATGATTTCTCCTTATCGAGAGTACTTAAATTAATTGATGAATACCGTATTCTAATTTAAATAAAAAAAATTAAGTTTGACTATTTAAAATATTTAAATTTTAAGTATTTGTTAAGTTGGTCTCACATTTTAAAAAAAATATCCATACCACATTAAAATTGGATCAATGGACCCGATAGTATTCAAATTCTAAGTGGTCTAAAACAAAAATATCGCTTCCTCTTTTCTCCTTCTATAATCTTTGTATGTGCACTTTTTGTTTTAATTTAAGGATCCAGCTTCTAGAATCTGGCCCAAAGAAAGCTGTCATTGGTTGGAAATTTTTACCAAAAATAAGGACTTGTATGTAATTGAAAACTTTAGCAGAAAACAGCTAAAAGAGACAAAAAGCTAGGAAATACTAATCTTGAGATATTAATCAGATAAAATATTTAGATAGAATACTCTAATGTTAATCACCTATAAACTATGGATATATATGATCGGATTGACTAATTTCACAAATTATTTGTTTGTCTTCACTAAGACACATTTAAAAAAAATTATGAGATAATTTATAGTAAAAGTAATTTAGGCCAAACTTATTTAATTTAAAATTCATTCATGATGTTTATGAAAAAAATAATGTCCGCTTTTGATATAAATATTACTGCTAAATTATTTTAGCATATCTTCACAAAATTTAATAAAATGAGTATCATTAACAAGAGATCTCGACGCGAAACTCTAACAAATGAGTACCATTAACACATGCGGACATAATTAATAACAAATCCATCACCACATATAAATTGAGATGGAGCAGCCGGTACGATTTTCCAGTCCGATATATTTCATATTTTCTTTACTGTGCACACCATAGAAATCAAATCCTAGCTAGTCCATAATATATTTTGTGTTTGGAATCTGCGTGTACATAATTGATAATATATTTTGATTTTGCATATTATATTGTCCGACTCTAGAGATATCAGAATTTGTTACGGTAATAGCTTCACTACGTACGCCTACTGCCTGCCAAGTTATGTAATGCATTGACGTCGATCCGTGACTGAATAATCCCCAATTAATTAAACAAGTACAGGGGCAACTTATATTAGTTATATCTTATATTTAAAACGGCTAATCGATAGAATAGTATGTTTGTTTTTTTTTTCTGGTAATTTATTAGATGAGTGTGGAAGATTAGTTTTTATTGGTCAAAAGAATTTCTAGATGCATGCAGCTGTCACGTATTCTTAAATTGTTCATAAGTATGACTTGGTGTAGCGAATACTTAAAAGTTTCAGTTTTTTTTGGATGATAGTGGTCTTTCATAATTTATTTTATCTCTGCTAAATTTATTTGAAAAAAAAAGTTAATCTAAACATTTTCACTTATATAAGATTATCATAAATTATTTTAAAACTGAGGCGCTATATGTTAATATATGTCTTATATTTTGAGCCATGGAAATTGAAAGAGATCGAAATGACTAAATGTTGTTTTTGCATGTATAATATAAATATATATAAAACCCATGTGCAGACTTGACAATAGCGCGTAGCTGATTTTTCGGGAGAGAAAAATATGTAGGAATCAATAATTATTAATTATTCTGATCATTATCGAAATTAATTAAAACATATACAATGAATCTGCACAACGACATCATGGTTTTAAAATTCGAAGCGTATATAGAAACTTTAGAGAAATCCAACGGTCGTGCCATTGCTTGTATTGCCATATAATTATTTTTTAAGTTTTATGCTCACTCGAACAATTTATCAAGAATATAATTTGATACGATTGGTCAAACATAGACATATGCTCAATATAGTTTTATACAGTAGTATGAAACGGAAGAAACTTTGGTTGGCGCCCGGCCAACTTTGAGCGTTGAAGACAAAGAGGCTCCCTATTAAATGAAACTTATCCAATATAAATATATATGTACGTAACGTTGCTTAGCTCCTCGTAATAATTATGAGAAGTAGCTACATCCACTTGAACTAATAAGCACATTTCTATCACTTGGAAGGCTTAAGAAGATTATTATTTTTTAAATGACGACAGCCTCTCGACGACCTTCGGCTATTGATGTGTTGATCGTCCCTCTTATCTTCTTATGGGCGTCTCTATTCCATCTCTCCCAAGCAGACGTCGGAACCGGCGCACATTATGATTCCCCATATCTCCGTAAGTGAAAATTCTTGTTTTTTAAAATATATTTTTCATTCGTAAAATTTGTTACATGTTTGCACACGTGGATGCGAGCTGCTTTGTATAATATTTTCGAGGATGACGGACGGTATTTATGTATTTATGATCAGCGAGTGCGTGCTACGGGAACGACCAGTCGCAGTATCCGTCGAGCAACCTGTTCGCGGCGGCCGGAGAGGGGGTTTGGGACAACGGAGCGGCCTGCGGGAGGCAGTACCTGGTCAGGTGCATAAGCGCGGCGGTGAGAGGGACTTGTGTTCCGGACGAGACAATTCAGATAAAGATAGTGGATAGGGCTTTGACTTCAGTGTCCAGGCCTTCTAGTAACGGTGCAACCATTGTACTTTCTGCCTCGGCTTTCGCCTTGATCGCTGACCCTTCCGCCTCTTCCATTAACATCGAGTTCGCCCAGTAAGTTGAAATTTTCCTTCCTTCATGTTCCATCTTCATATATCTGTCTCGCATGTGCAAGTCACTGTTTTAAAAACGATCCGGAGTTCGACTTGAGATTTCTCTAATCTTTGATTCAAAATTATCAATGTTGTCTAATTTTATTACAAAGTTATAATGCAGAATAATATTAATTATGATGCACTTTTAAATTTTAAACATATATTTATTTTTGAAAAAAATTACATATTTTGCTGGGCTTACTAGTCAGACCAAAAAATCTGGTGGCCAACACCATGGACCACCGGCTGAACTAGATGCCAGCTTTCGAGTTAAATTCAATTTTGATTTGTTTCCAATTTATGGTTTGACATGTCAAACTACATTTTTAAAAATCATGCATGCATGTGATTGAGATGCCTTTAAATATCTAATCTGTCAAACCTGAAAATATGGGGAAAAAAACTTTTTACTTCAAACCACATGATAGTTTGTAAAAAGACACGTCATGCATTACATCAGCGAAGTTTGGCATAAGTAATTTTGGTGCTGATTTCGATTTGCTTGCCTTTTTTGGATACTAATGTGCCGACTATATTCAACGTTTGTTGTACAGAGTCTGAGGAAGGAGGGAACTTAAAGCCGAAAAGCCGCAAGTCAACGCGTTAGGCCATCCGTCGACGTTGAATCTTGTAATTTGTAGAGGATATAGCGATGGAAATGGAGATTTGACATGGAAATGATTATGGTGGTGTAACAAATTTTATTTATATAAAATATACCTAGTTTCTTGAGATAAATTCAATCATATTGATTCTTGTCTTGTTCGAAACAGGACAATAAGTGTCCTTATTGATCGTTAAGCTTCCGGAGACTTCTGTAATTCCACGGGGAAATTTAAACTACTAATACTACGTTATCTTATTAGTTAACTACTCTAATAATAGTTCAATTTTTTCCTTGTTCTGGTTTTAATATATAAATATACCAGTTTTGCAACTATTACAAGATCAATGCCAAATCAATAAACTTGACACTCTTAAGTGGCAATAAATAGGATAAAGATTCTATATTATTATTCTATGAATCACATTCGATTCGATATAATAAGTTATT